>QOCX01005607.1:543-12580 GCA_005959815.1 Sarcophaga bullata | reverse complement strand
TTATTCCTGTTGACGATATTAAAATTTCATCAGTCACAGAAGAAAATACAAATTCAAGATAATATTAGGTTCTCAAGAAAATTCGATAATAGCCGCCGCATCAGGCATCGAATTATCTAAAGGCTATTATTTTAGGCTAAACTTTATTAGGAAACATTATTAGGAAATCACTTTATTCTATAAAAAGTTATTTACATTGAAATTCTTAACATTACTGATATATTTTTCTTCTCTATTATAGAAATGGTAAGAATTAGCCTCAGGATGCTAAAATAGTCTTAAAATTGACAGAGGCTGTGTTGTAGTAGCCGTATTCTAGTAGATAGTGTGTTGACTTAATAGACTTGGCATCACTGTTCAAACCCCAGGCCAGACATCCGCAAAACGAAATTAAAAAAAAATGATGCATCGGCGACTTTCTCTCAGCAGATTTCTGGCAAAAACTCTGAGAGTAAATAAAATTGCCATGAAAAAGTTTCTAAAAAATCTGTCTTTCGGAATCGACTTTAAACCGCACATAAGTGATATGAGAAGTTAGGTTTAATCCCGATTGTTATCCGCAATTGTGACCAATTATGTTCAGTAATGTTATGCATGTATGTAGAAAAACAATTATACTTCGCTTTGGCGGACCAATCACTAAAAAGTCAATAACTGAGAAGTTTCAAATTCAAGAGAGTACTACGGCGATATGGTCATTTAATTCGCAGGCAAAATTTACAAATTGTGACTTAGCCATCGATTTTTCCCTTTTTGATTCAATCAATATTATTTCATACGTATTCTAACGAAAGAAAGACCGGTATATGCAACTTCCTTGACCTCCTTCGGCATTGCATGTTTCTGACTACACAGTCTTATTATCCCGAGGAAGACAAACAATTATTTAACTTTCCGATTTTGAAAAATTTGGAGGTTTCATTCCTTCCACTAACCCTTCACACCGAAACCTCGGAGAAGAGAATATTCCTGAGCACACGGAGGAAATTAACTACAAAATTTGAACAGGATTTTGTCATATTTATTAACATTATATATATGGAGGCGTTTAAAAAAGATGATATCTTACAAACACCGCTTGGTTGAAACGTCGATTTTGTAAATCCCATACGAATAAACATTATCTGGGATTCTCCATAAAATCAACATATTTGTGAAGCACACAAAAAGTTTGTACGCCATCTGTTGTGCTACAAAATCCACTACGGTAGATTGAATGGCGTCAAGTGATCAGCATTGTTCATAAATTGCCTGTAACACTGGGATCTGTTAAATACAAGCGTCATGTGGACTTTGCTGGCGGATAGGCAATCGAAGTTTTGAACACATTATCCAAAATGATGTCAATTGTAAGCGAATGTAGACAAAGAAGATATTACCATCGAAGATAACAGCCTCACTGTTACTTTATGCTTCACCGATATGAGAATATATCCAAGGGGAGTATCGTTAATTTTAAAGATGTGTAAGGATCTACTAGATAATGGCATCTGGATATATTATATGGAGATCTGCTATCAAACAAACTGAAATGCTCAGGAGTTTGGCAAACCGTCCAATGAAAATTGAATCGTATTTATACTACAAAATGATACTTTCATTTTAATAAAATAAAAGAGGTGATGCATGATGATTCCTACAGGAGAAAGTGTCAATAAAATGATCATGAAAATGATCCGGAAATCTTCAAATCTTATTATGATAACATAACCCGTAAGAGAAAATAGGCAACAGTGAGTGATGCTGAAGATGTAATTGGTTTCAGTCAGTAAATAATCGATATACCCAATATTAATTGAAATTTATAAAAGATCTTCAACTTACAATACAAAGAAGTCTCTGGAAAATTGTTTAAAATGTTCCCAGGCATCCAGCTAATAATCCGAACGTAACACTTTTGCTGTGAAAATCGATTCGTTTAATACTCTACAAAGGGAATGAGAATTTCTATGAAGGAAACTTAATGAAGCGCAAACCTACAACATGATAAAGAACATATTTGACTTCAATAGAATCCTTCTAACTATGCTATGCTAATCCCTTAAATAAAAAAAATTGATTTCATTTTACTGTGCTTTGAAAAATTGAAAATTGACATTCAAATTTTATTACCATACCCTGTATCAGAACCCTTCTGGTTATAATACAAAAGTATGCAAATATCCTTCCTGTTGGCAATATTCGTGTGCTTCGCTACAAAAAAAAAAATCAAATATGCTTAGATAATATTGTTGTTGTAGTTCTTTTTTCTTTTTTTTTGTATTTTCTTTATTAGATGTTTATTTCTATGAGTTCAAATTTTTAACACGTCTAATATATTGAAACAAAGTACGATTGTGACAATGAGAACAGCTTAAATACACAGAACGTATAAAAATATGCAGGAATAATGGATGACATGTATTAATATAAGCGCTAATAGAGCAGTAGAAAGCACAAGAATAGCAAAGAGCAAAATATATTCATTAAATACTGCTATTTTTTAGCTCAATACTATAACTCCTAGATAAGATTTTGCATTTACTCGCTTATGTTTGAATTCAGTGAAACAAGGCGAACATAAATCACTATGTGTGTGTGTGTAAAGAAAATCTGTTACAAGTTAATTCCATCTACGTTGATGTCTATGACTATGAAGTCTATTATTAAGTCGTCTGTCGGCCTGTCTGTCCGTCATATTGTCATATGTTGTCATAGAGTTTTGGTGGCAAAGACTGATGGTTTTGAGGAAGACTTTTTTGCTTTATTTTGTTTTTTTTCTTTGTTTTCGTTAAATAAGTACGTGATTTACTATAATCGAAATGTTTTATAAACTTTACAATATGTATGTAAATTATACTCATACTAACACATATGCTTACACATACATATGCATACATATGTACATTGTCATCTTATCTTATAGATCTCAATTAAAAGTTTTCAAATCATTACAACAATCACGTTTTTCAAACTTTTCAAACTGACATCATCTTTTTTCCCCTATTTTTTTCATATTTAACACACACTCACATACATGTATCATACATGTGTGTGAGTGTATGTGGCAGTGCGTTTATGTATGCATGTGTGAAAAATATTATTTAGGAAATGTTTAACCTCTTATACCAAAAAGTTTTATTATCGACGAAAGCAAAAAGTAAATCTAATTTAAATGTAAAAAAGAAGGAAATTGGATTTTGATTAAGTGACAATCCGTCTAATGTGTATGTACATACAAAGAGACATACATACATACGTACATATATGTATAAATATAAAAGCCTAACTTTTCTAATGATATAATAAGAAGATTTAAATTTAATACGAATTAAAATTGATAAATGATGCGGTGGTTAAATGTTAAATTTTAAAAGACTCACTTACTTACTTAATTGTTCATTACAACCCTTTAGTCTTTAGTCAGGATTACAACCTAGTTTTCTCATCACCCAAGTTATGTGCGTGCTAATTTTATGTCTAACATCAAATCTGAACATATGTGATAACTTTTGATGACTATTTTATTAACGCTCTGACGAATTATTGCCAAAAAAAAACTGCTGAGAGGAAGTTGCCGGAAGAAGTATTATTTTTATAGTTTGTTTTGCTCAAAATGCCTGAGAGTTTGTTTGAAACAAGAACTCTCGCTTAATAAACCACCTACTCGATTAAACAATTCTTAATACAATATTTTAATTTTCCACAACTGTTGTGTTATACAAAATTTACATTTTTACTTGCCGCTTTATACACCAGTAACGAAGAACAACAAAACAGAAGCCGAATTTGGACGATTACAATCAGAAGCTCTAAAAAAAATACAATACAAAAACAAACTCGACTCTGTGAACCTTGTAAACCTTGTAAATTTGAAAGTCAATTGCGCTATAATTATAGGAACTCATCAATAAGTACCTTACAGTCATCTGACGAATATTATAGCCCAAACAGATATCAACAACATGGATCTTAGAAACCTAACTAACAAGAAATTCATATTGAAGCAAATTAAAGGCAGATGCTTTAGATGGATTGATCATATCATCAAGACATCTGATAATATATGTTATTCTAAAGTCCCAAGTAAACGAGATCAACCAAAGGACATCTGGAAACTCAATATTCAGGAACTAGAAAAGTGAGTCGTTACATGGATAGACGCATGAATAAGAGCAATCACATAGCGAAAGATATATGCGGTTTCGCTAAAGCGATATTATAGTAACCACAGAATACTGATATGAAAAGAAGTTTTCTGCGATTTATGAATTCATTTATGCGGCACGTAAGAATTTGAAAATGCACTTTATGAAAACTAAAATTTATTTAAATTAACGAAAAAGTATTCAACATCTTCAGCTTTCATAATTTTTTTTCTTAGAACTCCATTCGTTATTTTGGCACATCTGCCAATGACTTGTCACACTAACCCTACTTAAAGAGTAATTCGCTTTATTATACTCTGGTTGAATTGTATTACGATTTGAGGTTCAACATACCATTTTCTGCAAACATAAAAGATGTAAGTAAAGTGGTTTTATAATGGAGCAAAGCAGTCAATTCACAACATTCTAATTGAATTGTTTACTTTAATTTTCTTCCAATCCCACCAGTTTCATTCGTTGATCTTTTTTACAATTTTTGGTATCATACGCCCCAAACTTTTCAGCACTCCCGTAATTATTCACTTCAGAAATGATTTGATTTCATTCGATTTTAACATGTAATCGCATTATATTATTCATAATTAGCGTATGTAGCACCCAAATATCAAGTCTCTTGGCGTATCTAGCTTTAAATGATAACTATTTGATAATGGATGCCCAGTAATTTAGTAACGTTTGCTGTGCGTATGTGACTTGTTTTCATCAACTTTTCAAAGGTCAGTGGTCCATCAAATCCAACTAAATCTTTAACATCACAATAACCACATCAAAAACGAGCAAACTATTAACAGCATCGTCTCCATAAACTTCAAACTTCTTCAGCAGCATACGAATCGTTCATATTCTTAAGGATATAAAAACAAAATAAAACAATAATGTTCCGAGTTTTCTCTCATTTGTAAACGTAAATAATTTTTCATAGAATAATATTATTTTGTGAAATGCAATAACTTTATTACTGGAGATATTATATTGTTACGAAAATGGAAATGGTCTAACATCGTTTAACTTTAAAATGTTAAACAAAAGCTACAAAAACAAAACAACGGACCTATTGGATTGATTGACAAATAATGAAGAATAAAACAACAATATCAGTATAACGAAAAAAGGATAAACAAGTAAACGGAAAGCAACAGCAACGATACAAAAACAACAAACAATAAAGCGTAAATAAATGTAAACACCGTTGTTTACATTTATGGTGATTTCGAGAAGGCGAAACTTCGAACGTTCGTCTTCAAGGCAAGGCAAAGCGTGCAAAGTCGAAGTAGAAGTTCAGTCAGTCTTGTGTGAAAACGCGTTGCGTGTGAAGTAAGCCAATCGTGGTTTGAAGATCTCCGTTACAAAGATCTACAGAACAATTGTGTCGTAATTGTTATTGTTTATCCCAAAGGGCATAAACAAAGGAATAACAAATAAGCAATTGTTGTTGTTAGAATCAGTTGTGAACAGTGGTACACAAAATTGTTTGAATAATAAAGAATTTAATTAAAATTGAACACAAATTTATTTTTATTTTTATTTGTAATCTACTAGCTTATATTTCAAAAGTTTTTAAAAGGTAAGAACGTAACAATATACTTCAGACCTATCCATCCACAATTTGTAAACGAATTGAAACGAATATGTAATGAAAACGTAATAAAGTTGAAATTTATTACTCATTACAATTACAATATTCGGCAAATCTACGTTCATTTTGTGAGTCTTATAGTCTATGCACATTTACACCTGTCGACGCCACTTTGTGTCATTCAGTCTTCCTAATAAAATTACAATATATTGAGGATTCTTTTTTTTAACGCGATGAAAGGCCAAACAATTAGCAAACGAATGCATTTCAATGAATATTAACACTTTCCACCATCAATCTATCCATCATAAATTAAAAAGTGTGTCACACAATAATGATACTATCCACAGTGTTGGAAAAATCATAAAAATATCATAATAACCATGCATATCTATCTCTACATACATACATACATATTTATTTTACACATTATAGGATTGATTAATAAAAAGCAACAACAAACAAAACAAACAAAACAAAATTATTACCTACATATATGACGGCTGATAGTAATAAATGATAATAAAACAAAAAAAGAGAGAGAGAATGGTATGAAAGGCAGAAAAAGCGGAATCAAACTGACTGACTGACATCATCATGGTCGTACAAACATAGTGATATGATTGATCGATCGTTGGCTGGTTGGTCGAAAGTGATTGAATGGTAAATGGAGGAAAAAGGCAAAAAAAAATTAAACAAAAAACAAAAGAGCGGAATTACTATTTTGACTAACTGACTGATGAAATGACAAAAGCATGAAATAAAATGAAATGAAACGAATGACTGTCAGTTGTTTGTCGTTGTGATATGTATGTTGTTGGCTCATTGGCCATTTCGATGCCAGATAAAAATTATGAATGAGTGACATAAATATTTATACACATGAACAATAATGATGAGTATAATAATAATGATAATGAAATGTCAGTGATATATTTTTGCAGTTTAATTTTTTTTCTTCCTTAGTTTGATTTTTATCAGTATTTAATCATAAAGAGGGAAATGAAAATTAGTTTTTACCACACATGCACACTCAGATGCAGACGGCATTCATCATCAACAATTTGAAAAGCATTTTACATTTATAACGTTTAACTGATGACATATTAAGCAGAATATGTATTTAGAATTGTTTCATTATGACATACAGAATAGAAATAAAAGAAACCAGAAAACAAAAGCAATAAATTAGCACTGGCGCTTAAACATTATACTCCTTCTCTCTACTACCGTACAAATGTTGTGATTGTTTACGCTATTGGTCACAAAGAGTCTGTCTCCACAGCGATAGTTGATAGGAAAGGGCTAATGGATATTGTATTGCATTTATTTACTTTGGAAATAGTTAGAGTGCAGACATTAAGACGCCACTGATAGCCCATTTGCCACACCAACGACGTATTACAATGTACTTAAATCTAGCTATTCTTCTTGTGGCATAAAAGTATCATACAAAAATGATACTGGGAGTGTGAATGTTTGTGTATGTGTTAACGAAGTGCTTACTTAATATTTATTACCCGTGGCGCTACAATTAATTTAAGGGGAAGTATAAACTTGAAAAATAGTTTGTAACAGACATGGAGAGAAGGAATCAGAACAGCACGCATGCTTCCATACTACAATTGAAAAGAAAATTTGGTGTAGAAAAATAGTAAATTTGATGGATCTTCTGAAAACATATTCCATAATAATGGAACTACCATCTGGAAAAATTATGTTCGTTGCTAATCCTGTTCTTTCTGTGGACAAAGAAAGATGACTTTACGAATAAATTAATTTTGAAGGGGCCTTATATTATAAAATTTCTTCTTACTGATTAAAGTTCGGTCATAACATTATCCATTACGATATTAAGCATTAGTTGAAGTGAAAGAGGAAGCAATCTAGTTTTACTCCAGCGTTAGTATAAAATGATTCATTTTATGCGTCCGTTGTGGGGAACTGAGAGAGGTACTTTATCGTATATATTTACCTCTATTAATTCGAATTGTACCCTATGGTACTCTTTTCTCCTTTCGCCGTAGTCTATTACAAATATTTCTTCGGCCGACTTCCTTTTGGAAGATTTCTGGCAAAATCTCTGAGAGTAAACAAAAATTGCCATGAAAAGCTTCTCAAAAAAAATTTGTCGTTCGGCGCCCTCATGTATAAAATTAACCCCACAAGTAAATGTGTGTGTGAAGCTAGGTTGAAATCCTAACTAATAGTTGTAATGATAATTCGTTATGTACATATGTATGTAATTCGAATTACACTCTGGGATATACCTTTCTTTTCGATATACAAAATACTACGTAGAGGATTTCATAAGTTGCTGGCAATCATATACCTTCAGAAACAATTTGTGTTAAATGTTAATCGATAAATCTGACGCTACTGTAATGAGCTTATCTTGCATTTTTGTTTTGTTTTTATTTTGATATGCTTTAAATAAATATGTATGGTGGTGGTGACATTATAGCACATTATAAATAAATCAAAACTGTTTTCCACTGTACTTCTGTAGTTTAGTAAATAAATAAATAATAAATTTTAAATAACATATGTATGTTGAAAACAACCATTATTAATTTAAGATAAACTATTTTGTTTTTCTTTTTTTTTTTTTGTTTTATAATGTTGGTTGCATTTTGAATGCAGGAATGCAGGAAGAGTAAGTGTCAGGGAAGTGTAAGTGTTTCATATGCAATTTAGGTTAACGCCGATAACAACCAACAAATGTCATAAAAAGCAAATGACGGTAAATAAAACAACATAAAAAAATACAACAAAAATAAACAGGTAGTTTTTTTGTTGTTTTTATTTCTCTCTCTCAAAAAATAAATTTGACGATACCCCGTACACAATTTATGCTTTCCAGATAAGAATACATTTATTATGCGTCAATATCGTATTTGATGTCTAAATGCCAAGTGCCTGGTATTGCGCCACCACTTTGAAAATAAACACTTCAATTATTAACTTTGAAATTCAAATCGCTGGCAAATATAATTTATTTAATACTTTAAACCCTTCAAAAAACCCCCCCGAAAAAGCCTACAAATCTTTTATCAGGTCCTCATTTCAAAACAAAAGCAATCAACGGGAGTAAATCAAAATCAAATATTTGTACGTTGTTCGCTGGGTTGGTTAGCAGGGCCATCAATCGATCAATCACTTCGATTTGTTTATTTATCGAATGCAATTGAAGTTTCTTTGCTTTTATTATTAATTTTGTAAAATAAATAGAAAAGAATAATTTATAGATTTTTATTACAATTTGAAATAAAACACACGCAGTTGAAGGAGTTCTCAAATAGAACAACATAACATAGTTAATGATTTACAAGGTATTTCCGATGATTATACGATTTGAAAAGAAGCATACACTAAAACGAAAATGTTGCAAATGAAAATATTAGATGTGGTAGATTTAAGGCAATATTTGAAAATGTTTTAATTTAATGAAGTTTGAATTAAAATGACTTCAAACTCTACTAATACTATTTATCTTTTGTAACATCTAAGATCTTGGAATATTATTATTCATCCATTGGAAGAATTTTTTAATTGCAATATTATTTTTAAATTTCATCACATATAATAACCAGTTACCTCCAAAACAAGCAATCTCAATTAGTTTGTTTATTAAGACATTTCGTTGCTGGTCCCATGATAGCTTCGTGTATGTTGTTTTTTCCAGATTTTTACGTGACATGGAACCGCTTTCTACAGCAAATTTCCCTCGGAATGCCTTGTTGTTTTTTAGTTTCTCATAAACGCTTATTGTTTATGGTCCAGGGCCACATAATTGTAAATAGGACTCTCTCTGGTAAATTAATCCGTTATAGCACTGCCGAATTACAACTGTTTAAAGAACTCTCAAAGAGTTTCAATCTAATTGCTAATAATAACTATACTAATTAAAACAGTGTGATCAGTAAGCACAGAAAGGAGTGTCAGGAGGAAGTCCGGATTACAACCTAGTTTCTCACAACACGTATGTTGTGTGTTTTAATTTTATACATGATTTTCTACAATTTAAAGTCAACTTCGAACGACAGATTTTTGAAAAAACTTTTCATGGCAATTTTAGTTTTTGCCAGATAATTTCATTTCATTTTGATGTCTGACCACTATCTATTAAACTACGGCGACAAAGCCAGCTATAACCTATATTAGTTACGTTAGAGGACTATAAATATAAATTTAAAAGCTAAATCACTTCCACAGGATAGTATTCAGTTCATATTGCACCAGAATCAAGAGATCTCGGTGAACATACGCTTAGACAGTCAAGCTTTATTAGAACTCCTTCTTTAGATTTCATAAGTTCGAAATAGGTACAGGAATGCCAAATTACTATCTGTAATCTGTCATTCAGTAATAAGATGCGTAGACTTAGAGATGTTGTGGAAAAAAAAAAACTGATGAAGTCACAAGACGTGCAAGTTTCGCCACGGTCAAGTAAAAACTAATAAGTGTGAACATATATTCCGCATATTATATTGGACATAAAGCCCTGCTACGGAAGGAAGTAAGTAAGGCGCTGTATCGTTTACGCTAAAGGATTATAAGGAATCCCGTTTTACATCACCCAACTTGTGAATTTGAATTTTATCTATGAATGTCGGGAACTACAGTTTAACGTTGCTCCGAAAAGACAGATTTAGTCATTCTTCATGGCATTTTTTTTACTCTTAGAGTTTTTTAAGCAGAAGACTGCAAAGCGGATAGCACCGAAAAAAATATTTTTTGTTTTATTTCGTATTGTTCTGATGTCTACTGATGTCTGTCTGATGTAGACATCAGAACAATACGAAATAAAACAAAAAATTTGATTTGAGCCACGAGTTCTCTCCTAATAAGCGAACAAACTACCTTCTACGCTACGTCCACTACTATCATGTTCCCTTTAAATATCTCAATGTTACCCCTCACAGAATGCTATTTATGCTTATAGAGAGTAGGAGAGGGTTTTTTTGTCAACCAAACCCACTCGAATTCTAATAATAGACACACACAACTCATTAGGCTACATTTGTGTAGAATATAAACAAATTTTGCTTAAAAGTTTAAATCGATGTTAATACTTCACATTCCACACTGCATGGAAAAAAATAAACCTTTTTTTAATTATTAAGACATTACAAGTTTGTTTATGATAAAATTTTATAATTTTTTAAATAAAACCGCACATGATAACGTTAAAAATAAAGATTTTCCATTTACAAACAATTTTTTATCGTTATTAATCAGTTTAAGTTGGAATGAAAAACCATTAACTGTTGACTTTAAATGTGTATGTGAGTATGTGAATGTAAAAAAAAAATAACGTTAAAGGAAAACATGTTGGCAACGCCAATGCTAAATAACACTCATTTACAACGATAATGATCAAGCAAAATAACGATGGCACTTTAATGAGACGATAGCTGGACTGGACAAGACTGGTTAATGATGACGATTACGATGACGTTGTTGATAGTGGTCAAACAAATTTAATGTTATTTGTTGTATAATTTTGGTTTGATGCTATTATCGTTAATGTTGTTGTTATTATTGTTATCGTATTGTTGTTGGTATTGTGTTAGCATTTTGTGCGTGATTTGCATTTAAACAAGCACCGCAAATTAAACACCCACTCTCACACGCACACACTCTCCACTCATACACAAATACACACATTTGTATATTGTATTGTATGTATTTGTGTTTTTTAAGTATATGTAAATAAACATAAATTTTTATACCACTACATATGCATATATTTATTTATGCCACTATATGTGTGGGTGATTATGCTTATTTATTAAAATATCTGAATAAATAACGTCATGAGAGTTTTTTGTCATTGTCATTATTTTAATACGAGTATTACAAAAAACTATACATATGTGTATGTATGTATATGAAATCAATTTTACGATTATACATGTATGAGTGTGTATGCATGTATGTGTGTTAGAGTACAATTTATTGTTTGAATATAAAATCTGCATAGAATTATATTGTGCTCTCGTAAATCTCATGAAGAATAAAAAAATAACAGCAAATATGTATTACTCTCACTGCAACTACAACTACAACCAACACAAGTACAACCACAACCACAATAATAAAAAATGAGGCTTAACAGTAAGAAAAATACCAAAAGAAAAAATATAAAATCAAAATTTATGTAAATAAGAGCACAAGTCAATTTTAATTTTTTGTTAAACAAATAAAATTTGATCGAATGACATACAAAACTATAAATAAATGCCTGTGTATGTGTGTTGTTATTGCATCTGCTGGTGTTAAATATGCTTAAAGAAACGTAAAAAAGTGT
>QOCX01005606.1:791-12582 GCA_005959815.1 Sarcophaga bullata | reverse complement strand
CATGAGTGTGGCGGGACCTACAGTTTTAAAGTCGATTCCGAACGACAGGTTCTTCAGAGAAACTTTTTCATGGCAATTTTGTTTATTCTCGCAGAGTTTGTGAAATCTGCTGAGAGTCAATCGCCGAAGAAATATTTCTTTCATATTTCGTTTTGCTGGAGATGTCTGATCAGGGGTTTGAACCCAGGCCACACGTCTAATAAGCCATCATACTACCTTGTAAACTACGGCAACTAACGCATTTGTTTTTTGTAAAATCAAAATGAATTTTTTATTACATTTTCCAGAGCGTTTTCCCCGGCCATAGATGTATGATCGCCTCTTAGAGCCACAGTCATTATTTGATTTCAATTTTAAATTTAACTGACAGCAGCCCGTTAAACCATAAACGATTTCAGTCTCCGAAACCTGCCTTATAAACTCGTAAATCGTTTAAAAGTTTTATTTTCAAATAATAAATGTCGCTCGTTGTAAAGCAATCATAAAAAAGAAAAGAAAAAAGAAAGAAAATAAAAGAAAGAAACACAATAGAAAAGCAAAATCAAGTGCATATTTTATTAGTTTATGGTAAGCTATTGTAGCAAGAGCAATAGCAATAGCAGTAGCAATAGCAGTAGCAAGAGCAGTAGCAAGAGTAGTAGTGGCAGTAGCAATAGTTCAATAAAGAAAGTCTTAAAGGCGCCACATCCGCTATTACAACAGTGTCCGTTATGAACGCATGTCCGGTGTAGGTTTTACGTGTGCAAACATACATGAGTTGGTTGGTTGGTTGGTTGGTTGATTGGTTCGATGGTTGACTGCATAAAATCGTTAAACTCATGCCATGTATTCATTCATTCATATATTCATGATTATTTTATTATTATTGCACAGCCATTAAGAGAGAGAGAGAGTGTAGGAGAGAGAGAGAGAGAGAGTGAGAAAGATAGCGAGAACGAAAAAAAGAGAACAAAACTAGAGTAAATGTCAACATATAAGCAGCCATAGTCGTCACCATCACCATCCCGCACCATCACTATCATCCATCATCATCATCATTGTCTTGTCATCATCATGCTCAGCCTATAAAAATAATTTTTTTTCTCTCTCTGTGGCACTTTTAAAATGAAGAAAAAAGTCGTATGGTTTTGTCGATTTCTGATGCTGATACTGATGCTGCTGCTGCTGCTTTGCAATCAATAGACAGTCAGCAGGTAACGAGCACATTTATTTCACTTTTTATTTCTCTCTCTCTCTCTCTCTCTGTTCTCTTTCTCATTTTTAATACACTGTGTTAGCCTTTCACATCAACACTTCGATAACAGCGACTGTGAGACATGCGGCGTATGTGTGTGGACGTACAAAAAGTCATGCATTTATTCATTCATTCAGTCATTCATTCATTCATTCATTCATTCATTCATTCGATTTTCAATTCGATATTCTTTTTCTCTCTTTTTTTTTTTTCTCTTGGCGTGTATAACATTAAAATATAAAAATAATATCGAGAGGCATGACAAGAAATATGAATAAATTGTTGCAGCAACAGGAGCAGGGAGAGTGTTTTTAAGTTGCAACAATATTTTTTGGAAAATCTTGAATCAGAATTAAACATAATCTCCTGAAAGAGATTTTAATTTCGAAGAGTCTCAAAAAGTTTTTAAATGGAAAACTTGTCTTAATCAGGGCTCTCGTTTAATTTTTCATTCACGAGTTTTCAAAACAAATTTACTCACAACAACGCTTATAGGCAATTCCGCAATTTGACAGTTAATAATCGCCATTTTGTTGACATTTCATCTGTCAAATTACTTGTTATTTCTTTATTAATTACGCATACACACATAATTGATCATTACAACCCTTTAGTCAAGACTACAACCAAGTTTCTCACATTACTTATGTTATGTGTGTGTTATTTTTCTGCATGAGTGTCGCCGAAGAAATATTTTTTTCGTTATGCATGAGTGTCGCCGAAGAAATATTTTTTGTGTATGTCAGGCGTCTTACCTAAGGCTTAAATCATGGCCTCATGTCTAATAATCCAACACACTACCTACTAGACTACGGCGACTACGGATTGAAGTTTTCCAAATTCCGTTGTTGCTTTATTGAGTCTTATAATTATGCGCGATTCTGCTCCGATATTTATTGCCACTGGAAACATCCTTTTCCCAGGTTCACAGAAGGTTTGCCCCAAGCAGTCGCTTGTGCTGCTATTTCGAGAATCATATAATATCCACGCAGCGAAAGCGTAACCTTATTCCCTTAGCTTAAGCCGATGCAGCTGGCCGCAGAAAATCCCCTTCTAAATTTCGATTGAACCCGTAGAAGCTAAGATCGATTTGGGCCTGCTTAAGCAGATAGAATGGCTAGTGTGCTATCTTTTCAAGTGAATTAAGCACATTTTCGTGTACTACAATAATAAACCGGACCAGAAAAGCTCGCTCATGTTCAAAAGACCCGTCTGGCATGTCAGGATCAATAAACTTGCTCTGTTCAAGATCATTTTTTCCTGGACCTACCCGACTACCACAAAAGTTGCCCCTTTAAAAGAGATGCGCCTCAGATTACTCCATACTTTTTGTTAGACGGCACTGCAAAGCATTTCCCAACAGGCAAATCTATGAGGGACCATCGTCCAATTAATAGCTGTTAGAATGTAAAACAGGCCAAGACATAATGTGACAAATCATACTTGTGATATAAGTGGAGTCATTCAATAAGAGATTCGATGTAGAGATTAGTTTGGTAGATTTTCCTCATAATCCCTTCATTGTGAGTGAAAAAAAAGCATTTCCGCAAAAGAAGCAAGCATGGAGCATGGAAAGAGCCCTGTATGGAGAGTACTCCTGTTTTGGGCATGAGTTCTGTTTCATTCTAAATCTTTTTTTGTTACAGCTAAACAGGACGATCTTTGCTTTAGCGAATCTAGGTAATAGGATTTGGCCATTATCCATCGCTAATAGCTACAATCTGCGAGTAATAGGTATAGTAATGGTAGAAAACTTGCGATGGCCTGCGAACAAGTCTAGTACCATGGTTCCATCTATCGTGCCTTAGTTGAACATGGCCCTCCGAGATTAGCGTAGTCATGAAACTGCTGATTGATGCCCTGTCAGCAAGTCTCAGGAAATAGGGTGCCACTCCACGCTGCCTAGCTTACAAATGCCTCCGAGAATAGTGTAGTCATGAGAAATCTGCGATGTGAAGGGAATTAGGAAATCTTCCTTGGCCTTTAAAACCCGTCCCAAATACATGAAGAAACTAAAACGAAAACCCAAACACTGGCAAGTGAAAATAAATTAATTTCGAACTTGAACTTTCAATGTCACAGACTCCCCCCCCCCAAAAAAAATCCCCAAAATTTTAATACTCAAATGTGTGTTCACATACAAGTTTAATCCACTAACTTAACCCTTCTTACCATACATGATTATTGAAAACCCTTTAGAAGAGCATTTTGATTGTACCAATTAACTGGAGTACTTCAATTACAATACCATTCTAGCGCCCGGCATTGCAGAGTCCTTGGAAGCACTTGCCATAATAATAATGTTTTTATAAAAAAGAAAAAAAATTGAATTTCATTTGTTTTCCTCTACCACTTCCTTCATGCTTTTACACCCCTCCCCACCACCACTCTACCTCAAAATGACTTGCATTTAAAATAAATTTAATATGAAGAATTTCTTTTTTTATACCCCCCCCTCCTCTATCTCTTTCAAATCGTATTAATCATCTGCCCACTCACACTCCACCTACGTCAGTTACTGGAAAAATACGCGAAATAACCGACGTAAACATGTACCAGGGAGAAATGAGTCACTTCGCTACACTTGCCATGCTTGCTTACATTTTTTACATGTGAGTTCTGATGTTTGTTGCAATGTTGCATTGGTTGTGTTGTAGTAGTAGTGGTAGGTGGTTGTAATTGGTTTTGTTGTTGGTGTTATTATAACTGTTTTTTCCTGTACATGAACACAATAAGCCCTCTTATATAATGTTAGACCGGATTCTCTTGCTTTATTTCTTTTTTTATTTCCAGCCAACTCTTGTTCGTTCGTCGTCGTCCTGTTTTGATGTATGACGGCTGGTTGTAAGATGTTGCATGGAAGTATTGCCTTATAGGGGGACTTAATCAGTTTGTTTGTAGTAAAAAATTAAAGCGAGTTTAAGGTTAGAATGAGCAGGGGAAATAATCATTTTCCTTATATAACCTGGAACTTTATCCTGTGAATTTGCATTCCGAATAGCGCTTGTTTTATCCCCTTTATCGCGGATAACAGGCACAACTGAAATACAATTTCATTTTCAGTCGTTTCATAGTCCATTACTGTAACTTCGAAGAATCAAAATTCCAGAACGGTCATAGCTTTTTTCTAAAATTCCTTAAGCAGCAGTTCCTACAAGGAGCCTAGGGCCTCCACAAAACTTTTGTACTTGTCTCCCTATTGGGCTAACATGTCTTTACTTCTCACCATGCCTTATCATTGCTGTTTACTTCAGCCTCAACCACTGTTTGCCAGGTCGAACCTGATAGTCTTGTTCTTCTGTTCACCTTGCCACGTTTCAGTTTAAGACAGGTCTCATGATGGCGATTGGCCTTCTAAGAGCCAATCCAACAACAGGTTAATTGACTTCTTTTAATAGATAGGTTCTGCTGGAGTAAACTTAAGATTGTGCGAACACATCGTTTCACAAATATTCGTACTTTTCGCACATCACGACTGACAAAGCTGCAAGTTTTGATAACCCACACGGATTTTACATACGCATTGGAGAGATAAAGATGCGATTTCCGAATAGGTTTCAGGCAACCAAATGTTTAATTTGACCTCTACACACGATTATCGATATCTTACTCGATTTCCCGTTTGGTCTTCCACAAGGAACATCCGATCTTTGCCAATTGATAACGGCCATCTTGTTTAAGCTGCATCTGTCAAATAGGTTGTCATTTATTCCGTCTGTTTCGACAAATCACCATGCACAGCAGTAAATGGAAATACGAAATCGGTTTTATCAAAATGGGTGTACTGCGCGGGAAACAACCGCGATCTTTTCTCATTATACGATTGCCATAATCGTCCAACCGAAAAGACTATACGCAATGTCGTATAATCAAGTTTGCCGAACACATCGCTTCTGTATGCTGAGGGAATCTGAGGCAGTCGTTTTTTCCTGTCGCACAAGAACTCTGGATTTGGTAGTTCACAACTTTGCTACTCAAGCCTGCACTAGCCGTACAAAATTTAATTGACCAAGCAACAACTGAAAGTAAGCGATCATCGGCAAAGAAGTGTATTCGTTGAATGCCATTTGCGAACATCAATTGATATTCGAAAAAGTCACAGTTTGATACGATTTGCTACATGCCTGCAGCTTATGCCACATGTGATAGGAGGTTATGGTCAATCTCACATGGAGATGATGTGATGTGTGGTCATCTAGATAGTCCGCCTTGACTGTGTTAGACGGTTTCTTGGGCGGTTTTCTTAAATAAGCCACAGTGGTCCTCAAAACCCAACATAACCTGTTTTTGCCGTCGCAACAAATACAAAAAAGGCCGAAGTGAAATCGTAAATTTGTTCGGCAAGTGTTCAACATGGGCTACAAAGAAACTCAGATATCTGGGCTCTTTATATTGGGCACAACAAAACGCAGAAAATCGTGGGTTTTTTTTAGAAGACCAGATTGACTTTGGCTGATGCTGATCAAACCAAGGTTGCAATCAAGTGCTGCAATAAGTTTTATGGCACCAAAGTGATTCTAAGTGCAAATCGTGCCTTCAAACTTCTTTTTTTTAAAGATTTCTGTCTGTTCCAACACACAACTGATTAAAGATTTCATAGTTGCTTTGCTTGATAGGACCTTTGGAAAACTGTGCCTTACAAAAGGCAAACGGATCTTTTCGTATCCTCCACACTAAGGTCTCATTCCTATCATGCCACTGCCATTGATGCTTGTCTAGTTCCTTGATAATCGCGTGACCATTATGGGTTCTGCCAAACTTACATACATGCATCAGCATAATCGTTTACTACAAGCCTTCAAGTCAGGTTGCGACCTAGCTGTCACACCACTTATGTTGTGTGTGTTAATTCTTTTTATACAAGAGTGACGGACCTACAGTTTAAAGTCCAAAGATTTTTGAAAAATCTGCTGAGATTCAGTAGCCAAAAAAATATTTTTTCAGATTTCGCTTTTGCTAAAGATGTTCGATCTGGGATTTGAACCATGGTCTCACGTCTAGTAAGCCAACACACTAGCAACTTCTAGACTATCCACCTAGTAATCCTTCAGTAGGTCTGCCCCAAACAAATGTTGTGTATTTCATTTATAAAGAAAACCCCTTTTTGTTACACCCTGTGTAGCATACAGGCAGGCATGGATTTGGTGTGAATGTTTTTGCTTGTGTTGTAGTGTTTATTGTTATAATTCACGCCAAAAGCGTTTTCATGGATTTTATTCTTCTGTCGTTCGTTTTTTGTTGTTGTTGGTTTTTTTTTAATTTTTGCAAAAATAAAATGAAAGAAAAACGAAACGAAAAAGAGAATAAAAAGAAAGAATCAACGAGAATGCAAATTCGTCATACAACAAAAGGAAAGAGGGGTGGACTAGTAATCGATGTGGGCATGCATGGCAATGAAAGCGCTACAGGCAGTAAATTTAATTTCATAAACTAAAGGAAGGCGAAGCAAAATATTAAAAAAAAAAAATTCGAATATTTATTAGGCTACACAGGCTTAAAACGCAGTTAGTGGAAGATAGCCAAAAGCTTTGTGGTTTTAAATGCTTGGAATTTGAAAATTCTTGCAACATTTAAAGTGTTAAGCCTAGGGTATCTTCCAGGAAAAGGAAACAAAAACTCAATTTCATTTTCCTTAAAGTCCCTGTATAGGCTCACCTACTAGACCCGTTATTGCTGTAAATTAAGCAAAGTTAACCCTTTTAAAACACTCTTCCATAGTGAGTCAGCCATACGTTGCAAGGACATGGGTGACAGGTGGCATTTGAAAAAGAATTTCAAACATGCCGGTTGTAAGTGTTTGTATTCCATGTTTGTCTCTCCTCTCTCCTCTCTCTCTCTCCATGGAGATATTGAAATCAAAAAAAAAAATATTTTTTTCCTGATTGTTATTGTTGTTGGTCAGTAAATTTTAAATGGTTTTTTGATTGCAGTATTGATAGCACACAAACATAACCCCATGCAGTAGTGGTAGTACATTAATTAAGTACCATTGTTATGAATTTTAAATGTAAACAACAACAGCAACAACAACAACAACAACAATATAGAAATGAGAACATAAGCAACATGACATAATAATAAATACAGGGGGTGCTATTAAGCTGCTTTCTCTGTAGCAATTTTGCATTTGCACTCGTATGAGTGCATGTATGTGTGGGCAAAATTTGTGGCAAATATTTTGTAAAATGCGTATTACGTGCGGTGAATTTTTTTTTTTTAATTTTTTAAATTTGCCAGCAGCTGACAGTTGTTAGTCAATGGAAAATGATTCATTTTGCTTTGAACAAGACGGGGTTGAAGCAGTGCTTATGACTAGGCTAGCAGAACGTAAATTTGGTTCGCATTACATATTTACGGCCCTATATTTGTTGCACTTTGGGTAACACTTCCTGTGAAAGGTTGTTACAGATTAGGGGCAGCTTGAAATGGGGTTAAGCAGTTGGAAAATTAAAAATACATCAGCTTAGTTACGAGGGAATATAAATCCAATCAATTCAGGTAAATTCATGCATGCTTTCATTCATTTGTTCAAAACACTAAATCTTCAGAGATAGTCTCACATTAAACCAGTAGGCTGCCATCTTAAAATGACTGCGGCACGTTTAGAAAGAACATAGAAGCTAAGCTTTCTTCCTTAGCTAAGCTAAGCAGAGTTGTTATAAGCTGGAACTGGTAACTCCGGTTAAAGTAAGTAACTAAGTACCTAATGTACTGGCATGAAGTGAGCGTCCTTTGTTTTTCTTTCTTTTGAAAGTAAAACCGAATCCTTTAGTCTCAATAGGTCCTATCAAGTAGAAAACTGTCTTTAAAAATTTTCCTTTTCATTTCCTAGCTTCCCACAAGGATATCGATTACATACTGTGACATGGCGAAATCATGATGGCGTTTTTCCGTCAATTTATTTTGTCCACCAGATTACTAGAACAAGAACTAATCCCAGCTCTTCACTAATTTTCCAAATCATTTCTCTAAAACTAACTTCAAACGTCTACGAAACTGCGAAATATTCGAAACTTTTTAATGTCAACACACATTTGAGTGTTCAATTTTGGGAATTTTTTTTTTGAGAGGGGGGTAGCCTGTGACATTGAAAGTTCAAGTTCAAACTGAATTTATTTCAACTTGCCAGTTGGGTTTTGTTTTAAAGTGTCTTGCATGCATTTAGACGGGTTTTAAAGGCCAAGAAAGAGTGAAAATTTTCATATGATTTCCCTGATTCCCCATCGCTGTAATGGTAGGAATCAGCAATCAGCAAGTTTCCCCATGACTACACCTAATACTCGGAGGGCATTGTAGCTAGGCAACGATAAATGACAACCCTATTAACCTAGAACTTGCTAAAGCAGACCAATCACCTGTTTAGCTCGAACAACAACAAAAAAAAAGATTTAATAAATGAAAACAAGACGTATGCCCTAAAAGGGGTACCCTTATGCTCCAATGATCTTTGATTCTTGCGCAGGAAAAATGCTTTCTTTCACCACACAATAAAGGGATTATGATTGGAAAAAATCTACAAACTAATCGTTAACATCGAAATCTCCTACTGATGCTCTCATACATCACAAGATATAGTTTGTCCAGTTCAACGTCTAGGCCGCCTATACAGTCTAAACAGCTTATATAGCCTAAACAGCTAATAATTGAGATGGCCTATCATCAGATTTGCTGTTGGGAAATGCTTTGCAAGCGCACTTCATAACAAAAATGAATGGAGTAATCTGGAGACGGCATACTCCTTTAAATGGAGCACTATTTTGTGGTATTCGGCTAAGTTAAGGATGGATCTTGAAACAAAGGCAAAAGTTTTTGAACCCTGAATGACCCAGACGAGTTTAAACAGGAGCCAGAGGTTTTGAACCCAGAATGAATTATTCAATGTGCATAGAAAGATGTGATCAACTTCAACTTGGATAGGCCGTATAAAAGAAGCACATATCCATACTATCGACAAGCAGACACAATTAGACACTTGGCTTTACAAGGTTCAATCGAAAATAGAGGGGATTGTCTGGGCAACTGAATCGGCTAGCTAGGGACAATAAGGTTACGCTTCGCTGGTGGCCTCATTATTGAAAATTGCTCCGACAATGAGCAAACAAACAAGCTACGGTTGAGACCCCTTCTGTGAGCTGGCAAAAGATGTTACGGAAAGAGTATACTCAACTACAGGAAGATAAACCAGTCCAGTGGCAATGAATATCGGAGCATAGAGCATCGCCATAATTATAAGACTCAATAAAGCAAACAAACACGGATTTGGAAGACTTCAATTCGTAGTCGCCGTAGTCTCAGTAGGTAGTTGTTGGTTTATTAGACGTAAGACCATGATTTAAGCCCCAGATTATACATCTGAATAGAGAAAAAATATTTCGCTCGGCCACTGAAATGGAATCCTAAATACTCAAGAAGTCGTGAACGACAAAAAAATCGTGCGTTAAGATGAGAGAAACGTCGAAAGCTAGGGCAATGCAATGTTACATGGAAAGGCACGAAAATAACAACCCAGAACACTGTAAGGTGGAGATGCTTTGTGGAAGCCCTAAGCACCCAAGTGAGGTAAAAAAGGCAAGTAAAGGTTTCAGTATTCCTATGGTGGAAGTCTGGAATAACGACAAAACAGATGTCATTTATCATCGAAATTTTGGAGTGCTCTAAAATCGTCGTTGTCTTGGTATGGTAAGTGTGTTGGCATATTAGATGTGAGACCGCAAACAAAACGAAATACGACAAAATATTTCTCCGGCGACTTCCTCTTTGCAATTGTCTGGAAAAAACTCCTGAGAGTAAATAAAAAACGTAGTAAATAAGTACTAACAGACAACAACAGAATACACCCATCGTACGGTACATGAATTAAGAAAATATTTATTCGATGACTTCCTCTCAGCACATTTCTGGCAAAAACTGCTGAGGGTTAATGAAATTGCCAAAATCAAAATCTCATGTATAAAATTAACACACACATTGTAAATGGTATAAGAAGCTACGTCATAATTCTGACAGAAAGATTGTAATTACGTATGCATTTGGGCCGATCATAAAAATAAATGAGGCCGATAAATTGCCTTTGCTAGCCGAAGTTATTAGAGTTCACGAGTAGATTGAATGCCTTAGGAAACTGTACGAACTACTTTTCGGTTCTAAAAGAAAATACCTGAGGAATAAAGAATACTTGAAGGTTATATTCTAAATGTGATTAGCTGGCTCTGAGCTATCCATAGCCTGCTGACTTTTACAAGATTATCCCAGTAAGCCTACAACTGAAAATATCAGCAGGGCATATCCACTTCGCCATAATCTCTCCTTCTATAGGGCAAGCTGGCGTAAGGTCTACAGCTTTTTGAAAACGTTTTCAAATTTCCAAAGTCCCTTAAGCGGGTATTTTAAATCAATCGTTTGGCAAATCATTTGTGGAATTAAGCTTTAAAATAAAAACAGAAATAATGAACTCAAATATAACACTTCGGCTCCATTGCTCCACCAGCACTTATATTTGCAATAAATCGCGACCATGGCCTTAAGGGACAACAGCAGCTAAAGCGATCGAATTCCCCAATAAGTTGCCAACGAACAAAATCATTCAAATTGAACAGAGAAACTGACTTCCACAGCGGAATGTAATGGATGGATGTGTTAGAAGAAGAGGAAATGGTAAGTAAGAGTAAGACGGAGAGAGGGAGAGAGAGAGGGAAGAAGAGAAATTAAAGAAAACTCGCAGAATATAAATGCGAGTGGGTGTGTTTGAGGAGTGCAGGATAGACAGATTTGGAAGGAAATCTCGCACGCATAAATTAATTAAAAAAGCTTTTGTTGTTTTCAATATACAACACATACACACACATATATATATAATATATACATATATGTGTGTATGTATGTATGGTGTGTATGTTTGTTTGTTATTTGTTTTTATTGTTGTTTTTGCAACACTTGCAAATAAAAAAAAAAATATTTTAATTCGACTCCCCTTTTTAACACAAAAGCTCTCTGAGAAATTTGAGAGGAGCATGCATGAAATAAGACAAAAATAAACAAATTTTAAATAAAGCATGTATGTATGTGTTAGAGTGTGAGTATACTAAGTAATGTATGGGTGAATGATATTTGATGCTGAATTTGTACACAACGGTTGTACGGTGGCCCAACTATCAGTTTAAATTTAACCTCAACGGTTCTTTCGAATCTGGCAATCACTTCTGGCATTCTTATTGGCAATACTTATGTCACTCTATCCTGTCACAAAATTCCGTCAATTATCTCCACTGAACCTAATGAATCGATTTACGTTCGAGCAACATTGGAATTTATTGGAAATTTATTTCCAAAACCAAGACAATTTGATCGGAAATTGAACGAAAATATCGTAGAAAATTTGATCGCAGAGAAGGACCAATAGTGCCCGCTACATGCAAGTTTATTGCTAGACTTCGTGAAACTGGTTTGAGTATTCTGGACTGACAAGAAAGACATTTTTTGAGATTATTTCAATGGAGTGCCACAGTGCCAGGATTTTAACTCTAAGTATGGGACTTACGGACTATTTTGTCAGTGGAT
>QOCX01005605.1:0-12583 GCA_005959815.1 Sarcophaga bullata | reverse complement strand
ATTTTTGTTTTTGTTGTTTATTCATTTCAAAATTGAATTGAACGCTCCGTTTGAATATTACAAGTCATTCTACATCAATTGCTCCACATTGCTCAAAGTCTGTGAGTGAGTGAATGAGTCATTTTGTGAATTAAAGCCTAAAATAGTAGGAATTTTACTATTTTATGGTGTTAATTTATTGTTTTTTATTTTTTTTTTTTTATTTTTTCATATTTCACTTAAGGTGTGTGCGTTGTTTTTATTATTGTGGCCTTGAACTAAACCTACATTCTATTTGACATTTGGAGTAGAAAAAAAAATTGAAATGAAATAAATTTATTAAATAAAAAATGTTTAAATAAAACGAATAAAATTACTTTTGAAGCCTTTTAAAGGGTTTGAGATGCTGTACTAGGCTTGTACTGACATTTATAGAAAATAAGAAAGAAACTATGAGCTTTCAAGAACGGCTAATTCACACTCTACATTAAACACTTAATTTAAATACGTACTAACCACGATAGATCAAGTCTCTATTCGTTGAGAGCTTCGTTTTATAATCTATTTTCGATTATATAAGAGCTTTGCTACAAGCTCTTTAGACTAGTATTAAAAGATCTTGATATTATACGCGATATTGGATAAAGTTACGATTCTAGGAATCCAGCGTAACTCACGCACATACCGTTCTATAATGGTCAAGACAATAATTGCCTATAAATTCTAAAATCTCTTTCATATATCTAACAAGTATCCACTTTCCTCTTGATCACTTGATAGGTCATCTGATGTATAACGATCAAGGCATCAATAACGTTGAAACTCTATTATCTCTCCCATATCTCCAATAAGTATACACTTTCCTTTTGATCACCTGATATATCAGCCCAACCGATTGACAAATTCCATAACTTGGTAGCACATTTCCAATCTCTCAATCAATCAATCAATCTTGATGGATAACGATCAAGGCAGCAATAACGTTGAAATTCTATTCTCTCTCCCATATCTCCAATAAGTGTACAATTTCCTCTTAACAAATTCCATAACTTGGTAGCACATTTCCAATCTCTACCATTCGCCATAATGCGACTGATCCCATCACAATATCGTTTTGCGGGTCTCTCTGCAGATATGTACATAGTTACCCTATCACTCGGCACAATCCGTTTCCCAGCCAATTCAGTGACTTGCCATACTTAAGTTGAGACATAGATTACAGTAATACTAATCGCCCTAATGGACACGTTATTGGAGCCGTAGTCTAACGGATAGTGCATTTGCTCACTAGCGGATAGCTCTAGCATCTTTAAAAAACAGCAGTCTTCTAGCAAATGTTCTAATTGTCATGGAAAAACTTCGTGTTTGAAGCTATCCCCGTATCCCGTAATTCTAATTAAAGAGCTCGCCTATTTTGGTACCTCGGAGGATTATTAAAATTAAAAAAATTGTCAAAGACCGACTAATATCCACTTTTTTTTATTTTGAAACATTGTAGGCGAGTGTTATTTACGATTAAGTTCTTATCAGATTGTTAGCATAAAGTCAAGTCGTTTTTGTTTTTATGGACACTAAAAATGTCTAGAATTAGTTCAAAAACAAAACCGACAAAACAAAAACAAAAATAAAAGCAAACAAATAGTATCATGTAGCTTTTAAGCATGATTCTTAAGCCTTACTATGGATTGAAGACTCATACAACAAACAAATATTTTAAAATATTTAAATAATTAAATACAATCAAAAGCAAATAATAGTACTTTTGATTGATACACATTCGGCGCCCTCGTACAATTATACGAATTCTACGGGTCATGCATTAAGGTTATTCCCATTTGTGGTCAGATACATGCAAGTGCGTTTAATTCCGAAAAATTCTGAGTCAAAGCCTCTACAGAGAGGCAGAAAGAAAGGAAGGATGCAGTAGGCAATAAAGGATCCCACTAGACTACGGCAACTTCAAGCAGCCATTTTTATAGCATCGAAATAGAATTCAATTAAGAATGCCATTTCAGAATTGTTTCAATGTAGTGCAGCTATATCAGCAGTTGGTTTTACTCCAAGTATTTACGTATCAGTAAATAGGGCTTCAAATAACCTAACCTGACGAATGTTACTTTCATATTTTTTAAATTGAAAAGTCGAATGTATTTTTTGTTTTTTGTTTTCTACATGTAAGAGACATTATAATTTCTATTTTTAAAAAAACTAACACTTAAATTAGTTGCCTTAACTAAGTGTTTTATTGTAAAAGCTTAAAATCATAAGAAAAACTCTTAAAAATATTGTCATAATTTGAACTGTAAATTCGTTATTTCGGCCTTTTACGAAGCACTCTAGCATTTTCATTCCTCGTCATCATTGTTTTCCTCGGCCAACATATTTTGCAGAACCGTATATTTGCGTATGGCATTACGAACAAATTCCGACGTACGTCTTACTCGTTCTGGTGTTATGCCTTCAGCCAACATGCGACCAACATCGCCCGCATCTTTACCCTTTAAATATTCGACATTTTTAAACGAAAGCAGATCGCAAAAGGGTGTCAAATTGCAAAAGGCACGGGTGATGGCACCGCCAAACAACATCATTATAATGGCACCAATAGCGGTTGCAATAACACGGAATATGGTGGATTCCATAAGGCCGGTTATTAGATTTGCGAGAGCATTTAAAACACCACCCGAGGTATTGGACAGCGAACCGCTAGCTGATATACTAGTTGAAGGCACTAAATAGCCATCATAACCGGTTTGTACAGCATATGGTGCAGGATAAACTGGAGCAGGACCATAGCCAGGATAGCCATAAGGGCCAAAGGCACCGGCAAATTGAGCCAGATACTGTTGAAACGATTCCGGTGTGAGATAGCCAGCATACAAGGTAGGATCAATGTGACCACTGCCACTTCCGGATGCCTGCTGATCTGGTAACTGATTAAATAAAAAGTTTTTCGTTAAAAATTTCTGTTGTTTGCCGGGAAATAAAAGTTTAAGCAATACTTACCACATACGTGGATTCTTGATTTGAATTGGCCGTTTCTAAATCTTTATCCGTTTTATTGCCTGCACTACCACTATCTACCACTGGTGATTCATTGTCTTGTGTTGCCTCTGGTTTTTCCTCTTTCCTCGCTGAGATAGTATCTAAAGGCACTGCTGCCATATGGGATCCTAATGCTACTATGGCTGTCATGTAAAATATTTGCTGACAAGGTTTCATTGTTTGTCTCTTGATGTATATTTTTTTTCTTTCAATGCAGACTCCTTTACAAACTATACACTACTGATTATAAAATATCCTGTGACATGTCCTTAAGTATTTATAGTGGCCAGATTTTTGGCATTTCTAAGGAAATTCCGTTTTAATTACCTTTAAATGAGTTGCTTGTTGTATTTAAATATTTACTGAAAATTATCCTTTTCACTTTCAATTATGGACTACCTGTTGTTGTTGTTGTTGTTGTTATTTTGTAGCAATTTAGGCAGGTTATGTGAGCAGTAATGGTAATGTTTTCCCGTGTTTGTAAAGAAAATTAAGCAATTATTGTGAAAATCTAATGCAGTTGCTGTTAATAATTCTTTGAATTGCAGGTATGCGTGCACTTTGGTTAAATGAGAGGAACTAATGGCTAGTAAAACATTCTTGTCAACTGAAGTGTTCACATTTTCAACAGTGGGTTGTTTCGCTTACAGTCTATGTCTCTTGAAATAATGCTTTGCAGGCCATATTTTCATTAGATTTTGTTTGGCTAATTATGTTTACCACGACTGTGTTATATGCTAGAATGAGGACTTATTCAAGGTTCTTAATGCAGCATTTGCGTTTTTTTTTTTTAATTCGATTTCTCGCCCTAAGTTCTTGTCTCTAGACAACTAATGATCTGGCCAGAGGAGACAGATAGAAAACTATCATTAGCGCAATGCACATTTCATATTTACGCATACATTTTATAATTTTTTTTTTATTTTTTTTTTTTGTTGTTTTCCTTACCAGATTATTTGTTTATTTATCAGGTTAAAGGTTTTCAAGAATTATTTTATTGATCTTTTTTTTTCGTCAGTTTCTTTGATAAAAGCACACTCTACCGCTGACGCAGTTCTTTGTTTCTATTTCTTCTGTTTTCCTCGCTTAAAGTATCAATGTATTCTGCTGCATCATTTTTTTTTTCTTTCATTTCTGGCAAAAACGTTCTTTAGATTCTGTTCTTGTAATTTCATGGCTTTTCCTGTTGCGTTCTTTGAAATTCCCCTCTTCAAATCTACAGTTGTTTTTAACGAAAGGTATGGCCTTTCTTTTCATTCGATTTTCAGTTAGAAATTTTAGCGCATTCCTTTCACTGCATTTATATGCTGTCAGCTTAATATTCTTTTGTTATGCACAGAACTTATTGCAAAGAGGATGTTCATTAGCAACTGATGACATATCAATGATGCTGGCAAATATTTCAATTCGCATCATCATTGATATTTTCTTTTTTGTCTGTTTAACGACTATTTTTTAAAGGTCAAAGGTTAAGTCAATATAAAACAGAGTTGTTCTTTTTATCGATTACTTTATAAATTTTTTTTGATAATTTTTGGGCATGTAAATCATATCAGAAATGTTGTTATTATTTTGCCTTAGGAACATTTGATATCGCCTCTGACACACCACATAATATGTGTTTGAACAGTAATAAACGTTTTATTTTATCGATTAATTATGACTTGCTTTTCAAATGGGCAACATAGGTAAGTGGGTGTTCCTGTTACACTTACACACAATATTTGCAACCAATCTGGCATCTCAGTCTTATATGTTCTCTTAGGGGTAGGATGGTCCGCAGAGAACAGAAATGGGTCCGTGCCAAAGGGTATGAAAAATATACGTGGTCCAACGTTTCGAAAAGATCAATCATGACACGATACGAAACACTGTCTTCCCACAATATTAGGGTAACCTTTTGTCATGCACTCCAACTCACTCTGGGTCTCAGAGTGAACCGAAGTACACTTAAGACCCCACATCGCAGCAAGATTGTTACCCAGGTGGAGGGAAATGTTCTCTTAAGTTCCTTTGATATGGTATTCCGAAAGTTAATTTTTTAGAGTCACTTCTCGAGAAGGCTGTCTATGATGGCATGTTTCTTTCTAAATTGTTTACGTACTAATTTGACAACAAAAAGTTTGGTCGTTAAAGTCTCTGCTTTTAGACTGATTATTACAAAGACATGTGACAATAGTACCTCTCTCTTCATAGCTCCTTAATTGACAACGATTATCATCATCCCTTAAAGCTACTGCTGTGAGTAGCTTTTGCGACGAGAAAATAGTTAAGAGATGGTAGAATTAAGACTAAAGTCAAATCAGAAATTTGATAATAATAGACCAAAAAGTTTTTTTCAAATGCAGCCTACAGTATCCTTTTGGGGGTTTGTCCAGCTTTCCACGGTGCCTTAAAATAATAGTCAATTATGCCTATCGATATCAAATAATTTAAAGAGTGTATGTGAATTGAATAGGGTGTTTGAGATCCAGCTTTGTCTGTAGAATAGCAGGGGTTCCCTAATGTGATTTGTCGGCTCACAATCTCTTTCATAAGAAGGCTGTATGCCGGGCTCTAAACTCTCGACTTAATATTGAGCATTTTACGTAAAATCCGTATTATTTTCTCTGCCTTGAGATAAAAGATTTTTAGGCTTTCAGATTGAATTGTCTAGCCAAAGATAATTTGGATCAATACCTTCATAAAACTGGTAGGATGGATGAAGAATGCCAAACGGTTGTTATATTTGAATGGTCAGATTGGTGCTATCGGTATAAAAATGAGATCTTATAGCGTTCGAAGTAATCTATGTTTTTTAGATGGCTGCCAATTTTATCTAATCTACTCCTTCATATTATATTAGATGGTTATACACATAGACTGCGCGCTATAGAATACATAGCACCTATAGCGTATATGCTATAAAACCATAAAAATGGCTGTAAACACAAAACTGGAATAGAACCATTGGATAAGAACTATTTGAGGTTTTGCTGAGTTTAAGATTTTAATTTTAAGATCCTTACTGACACTTTAAAAGCCTTGTTTGGACGCCAATGCAATCTCTAAATTAGTTGACGATAATGAATATGCTGAAACTGATGGTCCTTCAGTCCCTTATAAGCTAACAAATACAGAAACACTATATTACTTGTTTTTTACATTAACAAAGTGAGGGCTATCGGACTTGCCAATCGCGATAGATTTGGTCCATTTCTGGTTATAAGAGATCTTTTTCAGAGTTTAATAGTAATGGAAGCCACTGACAATGAAATTATTACAAGCCATTGCCTAATAGAGAGTTCCATGCAAGAATATTAAGTTCTCCTCTTAAAGACTTTTATAAAAGCCGCACCGTAATAGTGAAATATGTTCATGGGTATAGACTTTTTCAATAGTTTAGCCATCATAGTCAATTTTATGGATGTTATAGCTCTGATGCCCAATTGTATTCCAGCATTTTTTCAGCCGAACTCTGTTGCTACATTTTTGTAATAAATATTCGAGCCTGACTGGTGAAATTTTTCAAATGCAAACATGCTTGGCTTTGATTCAAACGGAAAGAGTCCCTGATGGGTATCGAAATCAAAAACACCCACACGGGAAACATTATAATGCTATCCTCTAACCTGACTACTACCTTTCCTGTGTTTATGGCATACATTTTCTAATTGTTTAACACAGTGCTGTTAATAATAGTAATTTTTATTACAATGTTGCATTAGAAAATTGTACACCCGTTGTGACAATTACAGAGCAATTAAATTTGACTATTTTAACAATTTCTGTGACATTAGAAAGACTTCTTTGTGAAAAAAAAGAAACAAATTAATACAGAAACTCTTTACAAATGTGAAACAAACGCATATTCTCAGAAAAAATATTCCAAACATTTGTACTTTTCATAGTTTTTTTCCCTGGTATTAAAATAAAGTAGCACACCCTAATCAACCTGGAGTAAAAGGCTAAAAAACCAACCCGTGAACAGTCCAGTACCAGGGCACTTCAATGAACCGAAATCAAGAGAAAGAGGCATTTGAATAGTTATGTCAAGAATCTGTGGAAAGAGGAAGAAGAGAACGACAGATTTCTTGAGAAACACTTCATGGTAATTTTATTTTCTCTTAGAGTTTTTGCCACAAATCTGCTGAGAGAAAATCACCGAAGAAATATTTTTTCATTTCATTTAATTTTGCTGGAGAAGTCTGATATGGGGGCTTGAACCATGTCATCACGTCTTATAAGCCAACACACTACCTACTAGACTACGGAGAATAAATACCCTGCAGTTAATTGAACTCTATAGAAGGAGATTGCATTTAAGGAAGCACTCATTAGCGAGGTGGATCCATGCATTGAAATTCGAATGCATCCTCTTTCTTCCAGGTTACCGCAAAAAGCCACAAGCATATTTCCGCAGACGGCCACATCAAAACTTTCTCAAAGAAAGGGAGAAAACCTAACTATGTGTCCCATTAGAGAAGCATATTCTTGTTATTGATCATATTATATTGATTGCTCAAAATGAGGCTCTACACATATTCTTATATCCTGAAAATCAAAGAGAAAAGCAATGAAAAGATGATTGCCGCAATTGATGAAGAATCGCTCAATATGAATGAAAAGAAAAGTATGGCAATAACATCCGCTATAGATTTGATGAACTTCCTGAACTATTACTACTTAATACACAAACGAAGATTCGGAGAGGAGAATGAAACCACCAGGACCATTCCATTAAAAATGAAGTTCCGAAGAGAAGAATGAAACCTTCAGCACGAAAACGAATTTGCTTTGATTTTGGCCTCAAGTAATGATTGTTGATTTAAGTAATCGAAATGCTGAAATAATCACCAACTCTTCCCTTTGCGAAAAGCATGTTAGATTTCACTTGTCTGATTATCGATAACAAATGTTTGAGCTATTTATAGGAGTTAATATGTAATAAGATGACTGGTACAACTCCAAATACGATTTATTATGTGCCTATAAGTAGGGTTCCTATGGACTATTGGTCTTTCCTTCACGAAAAAAGTTTTCAACTGCTGTTCCTCAACTAATTTAAAAACCTTCACCGATGATATAAATAAGTGAAGTGTTAAAAATATGGCTCTTTCCATATCGATTATTTTTTATTTATTGTTAGTTCCCCAGTATTAATTAATAAATTGACAAGAAAAGTGCTGTAAGAGCAAGATGTCGCGACTCCATTTCGCCAAGATGACTGAAATAGAAAAAACGGTTACCAAATCTGTCGTTTGAATTCGCCGATAAAGTTCCATAATCTCAGCAAAACAAACCATGAAAATACCACAGAATTTTAAAGACTTTACAAATTCAAACGATTCTTGCAATTTTATTCATGAAACTTAAATTTAAACACTCTACTGCTATCAATAAAATAGCTTTAATAATGTCATTATCTTTAATAGCTTAACACGCTTCGAAAGCCTCAATCAAAACCTTGAACTTAAATCGTTTAATACCAAGCGATAATTTACAACAAAGTATGACAGGACACACGAGTAAACTACTCTCGTTTAATAATTGATTAGGGGATATGAAAAATAAAAATTAAATTCTTTCAATATGAATATTTAAACGGCTTAAAATGTAAACAACACCTACGACCCTTACAACAAACCTCCCCCATGTAACCTAATCCCCAAACCTAAGCTACCTCTAAGGTCGTGCCAATTACTGCAGGACAACCGAATAAGAATGTTGAATGTTGAGAAACCTAAATTCAATGTGTGGTTAGGTAAAAGTAATTATTCATGCGTTAAACAAAGTCATAATGACTGACCATACCCACTGTTGGTTGTATTTTTAAAAAAGCTCCATATACTTAAGAAATACATTAGACACACACATATACACACTTACACATGTTATGACAGTATACCTTATAAAAAGTGTGTTGATATGTAAAGGAAAACTGGGTAGTAGTAGTAGTAATGGAGGTATGTTTACAATGCCCGCGTATACTAAGATGGTGAGTAATTTTTAGACAAGTAACAGTTACAAATGAAACAACAACCAATAATACAGTAACAGATCAAGTAATGGAATAAATGTTTCTTGTGTTATTCTATTGACTGACCAGACAACTAAAAAATATTAACACGTCATTGCCTGTGAAATGACAGGAAAAACCCCGATTTAATTTTACACAATATTGTTGTTGTATTACAAATACAGAGACTATAAGCTTGACAATGTGATTGTTTAGGTGATCAATGGCCATACATATAAGTATACTTATTTGTGTATTTGTGTATGTGTGTGTAAAAGATTTATATACATATGGGTGTTTCCATAACAAATGTTTGAGCTATTTATAGGAGTTAATATGTAATAAGATGACTAGTACAACTATAAATAGTTAATCCTATGGACTATTGCACTTTCCTTAACGGAAAAAGTTTTCACTTGCTGTTCCTCAGCTAATTTCAAAACCTTCAGCGATGATATAAATAAGTGAAGTGTTAAAAATATGAGCCTTTCCATATCACTTTTTGATCATTTTTTATTTATTGTTAGTTGGCCAGTATTATTTAATAAATTGACAAGAAAAGCGGTGTAAGAGCAAAATGTCGCAACTCCATTCCGCCAAGGTGACTGAATTGGACAAACGGTTACCATATTTGTCATTTGAATCGACGTTAAAGTGTAAGTTCCATCACTTATGCATAACATTAGCGCAGACAACAATACTAACCTAAGAGTTTATATTCATATTCGGCCTTACGTTTAGGATGTTTTGCCTTCTGGCCTTATAGTTCAAACCTTTGTTCGTCTGACTACCGTTTATTTTGATCGATATACATACATGCATTCGAGACCTAACTTCTCATTCCACTTATGTTGCGTATGTTAATTTCATCCATAAGTGGAGGCACGTACAGCTTGAAGTCGACTTCAAACGACAGATTTTTGAGAACCTTTCTTATGGCACTTTTTTATTTACACTCAGAGTTTTTGCCAGAATATATTCTTTCATTTTTCATTATGTAGGAGATGTCTGACCTACGGTTTGAACTGTGGCGTCACTTCTTATAAAACAACACATTACCAACTTGACTACGGTGATTTTGGTCGATATAGTAAGTCTTACTAGAAAAGGCTATAATTTTAAAGAAGGTGCCGGATAATATTTTGACTTGTGCTAACTGGAGCTGTTTTCACGATCGTACAACTCTTTGGTCAGTAACAGAAATAACAATTCAGATGCAAATCTAATTGTTCAAGCGTTCAAGGCTCCTCGCTATCGAAGTGTGCACAAAATACCTGACCTTTATTTAATTTCCATTGTATTAAAACGTTGTTTTTATTTTTCATAAATGTATAGAGGCACGCAACAACAATGTAATCAAATAAATAATCCATTATCCCAAATACAATTTGAATGCCACCTTAACCAAATCCATACCCTATTTGTATACATTTTCATTTTTTAAAAATGATTTTTTAAATACACTTTCGAACACTCCCCTTTACCGTGGATGCGCCCATATGTTTTTAATTTGAATGGATTTTTTTAACTGTTACCTGGCAACGTTATATTTGGTAACAAGAAACGGAAAACAAAAAACAGAAAACCACCATTTAACCCAACCGAATGCGACAGAAGGTTCCTTAAAGTATTTACAACTTGACCAAAAGCAAAGTTACTGTTCGTGGGACAGGTCTCACTATAATTTGCATTTATTTATACTTCAGTCCTGTGTCCAATTGATATTTTAAACATTTATAAGGACACAATAACTTTGACAACGAAAGACGATAATACTTTTGAAAAAGTTTCAACGATAAGTGGGTTACTGTTTTTCGTCAACTGTTAGCAAAACTGGGGAATTGCATAGAAACAGTACAAGTGGTGCAACACAAATTTGTGCATCAACTCAAGTAAGTGTTTTGAATTTGAATGCCTTAGAAAAAAAACAAGTAAAATAATAAACGGTAAAAATAACAGTAAATTTGCTATCGAAACTGTTTAGTTATCATGCGTTATTTAACTAACAATAGCCCATAGTGCTTATTTACTTCATTATTACATTCAATTGCTTAATAATATAATTATTTTGAAGCATAGTTTTAGGCAGTTTGGAGAAATACCGTATCAGAAAATAAAAATTATAAGAGTAACCCAATAACCATCATTCAAAGGCATTCAATTGTTCTGTGCTACAATCAAATCTCGATAACACATACTTTCAATCGTGTGTGTCTGCTATCTGTTTTTTTTTTTTTTTTTTTTTTTTTTGTTAACAATTAAATCGATTTTCTATTCTATTTTCTTTCATTTTTATCGTTGACATTTATTGGTTTTATTATAATTCTTTACCAACAATTTATTTTACCTTTTGTTATTGAGTACAAACATATCAAACCATTTTATAGAAAGAAAAAAAAAAGAAAAAGAAAAAAAAATAGAAAACCTTAAGTGATTAAGAAATTTCGAGCAATTTGTCATTGTCATTTGAATAATGTTTGACGAAACAGGCAATATTGTTAAAGAATTTGTTTATTGCCTTTTAATTAGAGGCGGTAAGATGACACCAACTTTATATTATTTACCACCGAGTCCACCATGTCGTAGTATTCTACTATTGGCTATCTTGAACTCGACCTTAAGATTATCAATATATTGGAGGGTGAACAAATGAAACCAGAGTTCCTAGAAATGAATCCTCAACATTGTTGCCAACTATGAATGATGATGGCTTAATTCTATGGGAAAGGTAAGTAAACTTATACATTTTGACTGTAATTTTTAAAAATTATAAATTTTCTTTAATCAAAGCCGTGCCATACTTTCATACATGGTTTCCGCATTTGCCAAGGATGATAGTTTATATCCAAAAGATGTGCGAGTACGCGCTTTAGTGGACCAACGTATGATGTTTGATTTGGGTACCTTATATCAAAGAGTGACAGACTACTATGTAAGTATTTAAATGGCATTTCGTTAAACGACGATTACTTTGAACTTTTCGTTAACTTCACTAGAAAGTAGATGCAGATATGAAATTACTCTTCATATAACATTTAAAATTTAGTTTTTGCCCCACCTCTCTCGGTTTTTGGAAGAAAAATACTTACATAATTTGCATTACAACCTAGCTTCTCACATCACACAAAGTTTGTGCGTAAATTCTATCCACAATTATAGTGGCCTACTATTTACATCGGCTTCGTATAGTACGTTGAAGAAAACTTTTATAGGAATTGGTTAGCCTAAGAAGAGCTCTTGCCAAAAAGTCTCTTGAGAGCAGTCATATGAATAAATGTTGGTTTCATATTCCATTTTTTAAGATATCAAAGTTAAAGATTGAACTTGAAACTCTAGTTTAATAAGTCTACGAACTTGTGTCGCTATATTTCAGTTGAAGTTTTACATTTTTTAGCCGCTAAGTATTGAATTAAACTGTTTGTTTAGGCAAATTAAGGTTTACGTGGAACAATAATTCCAAATATGTTGTATATTACACAGTATAATTTGACTTTTCTATTCAAATTTAAGTTTCCGACAATTTTTATGGGCGCACCATTGGATGAAACCAAAAAAGCGAGA
>QOCX01005604.1:1774-12585 GCA_005959815.1 Sarcophaga bullata | reverse complement strand
TGTTCTTGGCTCTTATCGGTCAAAAAAAATTCGATATTTTACAAGCTGAACTCTTGCATCGGCAGACGCAGTAGGAATCATGGGTGTCAACAATGATCGTCACACGATCGAAATAATAAAAAGTTAATTGATAGCGAGACCATCCAACTGTAATAGTAATTTTATTCATCATTCTAAAAAGGGGTGTGCTTTTATTTAATTTTAGCACATGCTTGTTGTCTTCAATGTACCACAATTACAATTAATTTATAAATAAAATGCATTCATTATATGATTCTGGTTTATCAATTAAAAGAATAAAAAATTCCGAAAAGAAAAACCAAGAATCTGTAATGAAGAGAATCCAAGGAATCGGTAGACTTTGTCTGTCCAACATTTCTCAAGAAACACTTAAAAAAATGCCCACAAAAAATATAACTCAAAATAAAAATTATTTTGTGATGTAGATAAAGATTTTCATAACATATTATGTCCAACTAAGATCTTTTTAAACTCGAGATAGGCCTTCTCAGTGTATTGCAATCATTTTCGCATGACAGTTTTTTTTTACAGGAAATTCTCTTGGAAAATAAGAAATAAAAAACAAACCAATTTGTTGCTATGGAAAGCCGGCAATTTTAAAAATACGAAGAAAGAATAAAAATTTTCCAATCGTTGGGAAAAAATTTTTTTTTATTTCGTTCAGAAATTGTCAAGTATTGTGTTGTATGGGAAATCCCATTGAACTTTGAACTCTTCTCTGATATGAATTGTTTAATCGTTTACAATTATTTATATTGTTTTTAAAATAATTCAAAAAATTATTTCTTTAACGTCTAAACATCTGGTAATTATCAGATTAGAACAAAATTTAATTAAAAATTAATTGGCCATAGGCAATTACACTCAATGAAGATTGGAGGTTTCTTCAAATTATCAAAAATAGAAGATTTTTAATGAAGGATTTTATAGTTTTTCCAAATACTAGAAATTAAGATCAGGTCTCCGATAGATCCGGATTGAGTCTGTCAGTATAATTTGAGTATAATTGGCTTAAATAGTGATCAAATAAATAAACGAAATCTATGAAAACTATTCGGTATTCATTTAGTTGTCTTCATACCTACAGTCAAAGAAAAAAGTCTACATACACCGCTGCTTGTTGGCTTTTCACCCCGTGATTTTTCTTAAGTAGAAAAAGGTGTTATAGCGTTGTTTAAGGCTGTTGCAATTAAAAATGTTTGACAACGAATACAAAATGTACAACGTACATTAAAAAAAGCAAAAAAAAAAATTAGCAGTGAAAAAGTCTACATAAAGCGGTCTACTTTTTTCTTTGACTGTATATGGTCATTTTTCATTACCCGATTGGATCGTAGGCTAAACATAACATAAAATTCCATGAGCTTGGCTGGTGAAAATTTCGGCAAATTGTTGCTCTTCAAAAATTGATTTTTTCATCGCTGATTAGAGTGATCTCTTCTGTGAATTCGAACTACTTTATTAATGCTGACGTACAAATTACACATTTCATGATGCTATCACACGTTCTTTGCGGCGACTGGGGGTTTCGTAGCCATCTATTATATCCCAAACAGTTTACATCTTTGTGGTTACAAAAAGTCATTGGAATTGACAAGCGCATTGGAAAAATGATTTTTGAAGAAACTTCAAGAATAAAAAAGTGAATGAAGTAGCACAAACTTACTCTGTTTTTGCAGTGTGGCCATCGATAAGTAAGAAAATTTATATTTTGTTGTGTTTGAGTCCACTCTGAATTATTTGGAATACCTAGGGCTTTCGCCTCCTAGTGATATAGGCTTAATTATGTAAATAACAAGAATGTAATGGGAAAAACATTTACTTTAACTATGACTTTTTTTAGTTTTTGATAAGATAGGCTAAGCTAGGCTGTGACACGAAACTCGCCATTAAAAATATATTTTTCTTAACGGTAATTTTTTATTAATGCACTCATTTAATTTCACATTAAATCATACATAAACAAACCGCAATTAATCAAATGCAAAAGTCCCGCAATTTTTTAAAGCGATAACATTCACACTAGACGAAGAGAAAGGAAGAATAACCTTAAGCAGCATCATGTTATCAAAATAAACACAATTTGAAAGGTCTTTGCACAGTATATTTGCAATTATCGCATGAATTGAGACACACATATTCAATTATATTTTACTCGAAACATTTTTAAGGAGCTATCTTCTTTAATATTGATTATGTGGAAATAAAGAAGAATTCGAAATTTAAACTTGAGTTCACAAAACTGACTTTTTTAGTTTTGTTTCCTTTCTTTTATTAATGATTTTACGAAAGCCATGTCTTTATAGTAAGGTAATGTGTTTCCTTTTCTCAAGACTCCTGTCTTGATTCAAGTTCCATTAACAGCATTAAATTGACTAACTTGTTATACACCATGCTTTAAAATATAAAGTGAAAAGACTTTAAATTCGTTACGCATACATATTGGGTAGCCTTTTTTAAACGTGTATTTCGCCCTATTTAAACTTCATTTATTTTTAGCCTGTCAACTTCTAGAACTTTATGTTTATTTGTTATTGTTATACTTCTGTCTTTCTAAGTACTATTGTTATAGTAAATCTTTGTCATTTTTTTCTTTTTTCTGGATAAAAGCTTCAAAAAAGAAATAAAATTAGTTGTATGAGGATACCTATGTAGTTTATACACTACTTTACATGATTAGTACCATACCTATGGCACAAAGACTTTTAAATTCACGTTGTACTGTTAATTTAATAAAAAAAAAATTCAAACTAAACGCTCTCTTTTATGTTAAAACATCAATATTTTTATTTATTTTGATGTTGGCAACACTTTACGCCAAAGAGCCATTAACCATGAGGTGGTGCTTGAATTGTCATGCACAAACAAGTAAACAAACATGCGGTTTCACTACAAATAGCTGTGGTAAGTACGTAAACACAATGATTGTCGTTGCCGCTTGTTCTCTGATAATAAAAAATTAAGCATGTCAAATGAATGAGAGAGAGAGGGAGGGCAAGAGAGAAAAATGAAGAGCATACAGTAGTGTTTACTGATAATAATGCCTACGCTGGTTGAGTTAGCTAAGCGGTTGTGCTTCGTTTGTATTGTGTTGTGTTGTTCACGGGTTCAATACTCAAGTTGGGTAAATTAATATAAGAAAAAAGCGTTTTATTATATTTATAAGGAGAAAAGGGGGAGAGGGGTTTATTTTCAATACGGTAGAAATAATATATGGTTGTGGAATGCGATTTTCAATGGCATAATGTTCTGACTTGGCTTCCATTCGAAGCAATAAAACCAATAGACAGAATCATTTCCAAATAAATCGCAGATTAAAATTTCTGGTTATTGCTTCAGAATTGCTACGTTTGTTCAATAAATGATAGTGTTGGAAGCGATTTCCAATAAAAAGTAAATTCTTTTACTAAACGAAAGTAAGAAATTGTTTCTTATGGTTTAATAGTCTTTCTAATTTATCTTCTACTTTCTTTTTCCAGCAACAACAAATTTTGTGGGCAAATTCACCCAAAGTGTTCGTCGCATTGTGCAGGATGTCAAAGATGAAGGAGCGCAAGTAAGTTGTTTTGTTTTAAATCTCACTCTTCTAATTTCACTACAATGGCCAGACAATTTTTTTTGTACTTCCTTAGGTGGCATGAGTCGTGAAGAGGTAATTGAGACCAATGAGAGACTGAGAAACTTACGTATACGTTTAGAAGAATCCTATGATACTGCTAAAACAGGCTCTAATTAATCTCATGAATAAATATGGCGATTCGAAAAGTCCAACGTAATGTTTTTCAACGTTATCCCATGCTCAAGTTAATGATAAAGGTATATAATACATTTTACAAAGGCTTTGTTGATAGCTTGTTCAGTTATAATTCTTGTTTGTAGGATGTTATACGCTTGGAAACACAATATTGGCTTTAATCGATATACCGAGCGTCAGGAAAAACAAGAAACCGTACCCTCCTATGTAATGCGTGCTTGTGCCATTATGGAGAAGACTCAAAAGTCAGGCGAAGGTGTTAAGACATCAGCGAAATTAGCTGAAGAAGCGGCTGAAAAAGCGAGAACGCATGGAAAGATTAGAACGTAAGTGATTGTAAAATTACAAATTATAAGAAATACATGTGGGGACCACCACGGCCTTTTTGTTTTTCTCTCTTCTCTGTTTAGATCTGACAACGGCACAAATCGAATTAGAAAATACCCAACTTATAAATGATTTATATCGACTACTTAAGAAATATTTGGGTCTACGGCATCTGATAAGAGTCTTAAAGGTAAGTGATGTGAAAATCCTTTTCACTTAACTAATTGCATTTGTTATGCACTACAATTGCAGGAAGAGTATGGCAGTTCAAAGTTATATCCGATATTTCCGCGTTACACAATGCTAAAGGATATGATTAAGGGCATAATGCATGATCCTGATTATATGGAAGTATGTCATGAAATAAACAATTGAAATCTAAAATACTAAAGTGTAATAATAAAGATTTGTTGCTAAGCTAAACTTTAGAAGAAAACAACAAAAAAAGAAACAGTAGAAAAAACAAAGAAGAAGAAAATACATATTTTATATGTTATAATATATGTATTATGAGCATATATGTAGTTAGGTCTGTGTTGTGTTATATAAAAGGATATTAAAAAATGTACACAAAATTTATTGTATAGAAGAAAAGCATCATACATGGACAACATACAAGTCAGAAATCTTAGCAGATACAATCATATATATATACATACATATATATATATACAGACATATCAGTATACAACAGCATCAACCACAAAACAACAAAACAACATACAACATACAACATATTAATGCAACATTCATAAGTTTATGCAACATTTGCATCATATCTTTAACACTTTAGTATTTTATACGTGAATCAACAAACAAACAAACAAACAAACAAAAACAAAAAAAAATAATAATAACAACAATAACAAAGATATACACTAACAATACAAACACTAAAATGAAATTGAAAACGAAAGAAGAACTAAAAAAATGAAATCAGCCGCACATTGGCATTTATGCCTTCCAGGATATTGAGAAGGAAATTACAAGATTTACAAGGAATGCAGGAGGAGATAAGGTATAAGAAGGAAGAATTTTAAAATTTTATAAAAACAAAATCGAATACTTTTTAAATACATATGTACACTACAATATTACAATCTGTTAAGCCTGTATTATTGCACAGAATTAAAGTTTTTAGTTAAATTCTAAAGAAATATTTCTCTTCTTATAAGATTGTTTCCCGAATTTTTTTTACTCCCAAAAATTTCTTTAAGGAGTATAAGGTGACACTAAAAAATTTTACAAACGATTCTATTGCAACCATTGGTTTGACTTTAAGCCAGCTGCCTTCTTCTCCTAATGCCTTTTCTAAGTGTGAAAACGCCTCTTTACGAGCAGATTAAAATTTGATTATAGTTCCAATGGGGACTTATTCAGATCAGAGTTCCCGGTGGGGAGGATGGAAGTAATTCCATATATTATTTTAAGCAATCCAAATGCAGACAATTGTCTTTCATGTTCTTTTCTTTCATGTTCCTCATGTTAATTTTATTTACTCTCTAGAGTTTTTGCCAGAAAACGACTGAGGGGAATTCGCCAAAGAAATATTTTTTTCATATTTCGTTTTGTAAAAGATCGCTGACCTGGGATTTGAACCGTGACCTTATGCCCAGTAAGCCCACACACTATCTACTACAGTGACTTCATCCGTCTGTCTCATACATTGAAATGGAATGGAATAGGAATGAAGTAATCGCCTTCCTCTGAGTGTTGGATGTGCCAATGATTCAATAAAAAGTTTCTACTTGATATTCTAAAAATCTAAGACGGTAATTAAGTCTAATATTAAATTTTTATTAGTTACTTAGAAACCTAATTTCTATGAATCCTGTTCCAAGTTTATCATCTGGTGACTTGGTACAAAATTTTAAGATTCTATCTTTGAGAGTAAACACCAAATTAAATAAGAATTCAGACATTACCGCCAATATTCTTGCTCAAACTCTTTGTCTCACTTCAGTTTCGTTTACAAGTTCAACGCTCATTTGAAAACTAACAAACTCTGAAACAGATATTGCCTTTAAGTTTCAGTTTCAGTTTTTTTTTAATATTAATTATGAAGAATATCCACCGATACGTTTTTTCAATTACAGACACATATCTACAGATTTCTGACTCCCAAAGATTTTTCAAAAAAAAAAAAAAAACACTTTCATTACAAACAAAATTTCCAACAAATTTCTCAGATTCTATACAATTTTTAATTGTTTTTTTAGTTTCTCTTAAAAAAAAACAAAAAGAAAAAAAAAAAAAAAAAAAAAAAAAAAAAAAAATATTTTGTTTGTGTTGTAATAAATGTTTCCTTTCAGTTATTTGATGTTATTTTACTGAGATTCTATGTGTAAAAAATCCAAACTATGCCTGCCCCTGACTAAACTGAAAAAATTTTATTATTTTCTTACAGATAAGAATTCCATTGGTATTGAACACATCATCAACATCCTCCTAAATTTTATAAAAAAAAAAAAAAAAAAACAAAAAAAAAATTTTTCAAGACCCTACTTTAACTTGGCTGTATAATGACGCTACAAAAAACAATTTAATAAAAATTTAAAATTTTTTTTTAAATTTAAAATTATTACAAGGACCTGTGTAAGCCTAATTTTTAATTGGTAAACATTCTTTTTTTTCAATTTTCAATTTTCAATTTTCAGTTTTTTTAATTCAAAATTTTAAATTAATTGGTTAGCAAAAGACTTTTACAATCAACGAGCTTTTACCATAGAATCTGGGAATTTTGTATAAAAATTTTGATAAAATAATAAAAATAATAACTATTCTATACAAACAAAGTTAAAAAAAGTATTTAAACAACTAACTAAGCTATTAAGACTCTACTGTTAAGCATTATTACAAGACATTTCATTGGGCAAACATAATTTATTTTAAGTAAACTTTTTAAGAGGCTTTCATTCATTCATTATTGAAATATTATTTTAAAAGGCAATTGATAGAAATTTCAATAAGAAATTATTTATAATAACGCACAATCTATTTTTTTTTTTTGTTTTTATTATTTTGATTTTGTATTGCCATTCTTATTAATGGCCTTAAAGCATTACTAATGCTTTAATTGTTAATTGAAACAGTTTTTAATTAAATTTCTATCGATTGTCTTCTGTCTTCGTCTGACTTAAATGAATATTCATTTAATTTAATTTAAAATTTATGTATGCAAAGCATCTATAATAAGAGAGTAAGAGAGTAAGTATCTCTTAATATATGTAGAATGTAAGTATTGCTTTTTATGTAAGTGTTATTATGTACAAAACATATTGTATTATTGCATATATATGTACGTACAAGTACAGAGAAATGTAATAAATTGAAATGAAACCTACTTGAGGATATAAAACATTGAAAGCTAAAGCATTAGAATACATATGCATACATACATATATATGTATGTATGCATGTACATATATGTGGTAGTCTTTGATGACTTTTGAATGCCCTTTAGTATTATAAGGACATTAAAAGTGAACAAAATTGTTTATGAAAACATTAAAAAAATTTTAAAAATTTCAAAATGATTAACCGTTACTCAAGCGAAAAAACCTTGAATACCTATTTTTATTATCATCAAAGTTTATCGGTCAACAATAAAGGCACAATAAAAATTTTTTCAATCATTATAACTCAACGTTAAAATTTTTACTTTAATGCCCGCATTGCTTAAACACGTCTTACTTAGTTTTTTGAACTGATCGTATCCACACTTGAATAGATCGAAGTATGGACCTATCCATAGCCACAGCTTACAATTTATTTCCAGGGAAACAAAAACATATCTTAAACATGGTTAGGTTGTCATCATAGCACATACCATAGTCTGCAGAGTTTCTGCTCACTCAAAAACTGACTCGGTGCATATTTCCTGAGACAGTTAGTTCAAGTTAATTGTTAGCTAATCGCTGTAGTCGAATAGGTAGGGTATTCGTTTTTTAGACGTGAGACCTTGGTTCAAATATGGAAAAATATCTGTCTCAGTAGACTTATGGTAAAACTCTGGTATGAAACGTTTCTCAAACATAGGTCGTTCGGAGATGGCTTTTAACTGTAGCTCCCGCCACTCATGTATAAAATTAACACACACAACACATTAGTGGGGTGAGAAACTGGGTAATCTTAACTAGTGAGTTGTAAGGGCCAAATTTGTATTCTGCGAATTTTATTGCATCAAATACTATTTTATTGATATTGTTGCCATTATTTTTGTAATGTTTTTCGATGTAACTTGATAAGGTTAACATTTCTCTTAATTCTGCGCCTATGGCTTTTAATAAATATATATTTTGTATCGTCTATGCGCATCCACATCTATAAACAATTTGTCTATTTTGTGCAAATATTTGAGATTAATTCAAAACCTAGGCTAAAAGTTCGATCAAACATTACGACCTCTGTCTCTGTTTGAATGTGCAAAAATTTGTACGTAGCCTCCATTTTTATTTGGCTATTTTTATTTGGCCCTAGTGATACATTTCGGAATTTGTATCTTCCTATAGATGTGAACTATGCAAATTACTGGCGATAGCCACTACAATATTTGGTAATAATTTCAAGCGTTCACTTACCAGTCATGCAATTATCCCATAAGTATTGCCATTTCCGCCATTTGATAATGTTTAACTTTGTTGATTACATAATTGAAGGTTAATTGATGATACTTCGGCAAATACAGCTAGGACCGATATGGATGTATAGCTCTCATATAACAGAATATATACATTGTCTCCAAAGCAATACAAAAGTATTCTACTAAGTATTGTATTTGTAAATATGCTGTGGGAGTAGTTGGCCACATTATTGCTTAGGTTTGACCTCTTAAGTTGCTAAGACTTTTTCCGTTACTGTTGTAACAAGCTGCTCGAAAGATAGTGAACAGGGGATAATCTATCGGTTAGCAGCAAATGTCGTTATGTAGTCGGCTTATAACTGTCCTGACGACAGCGAACATCTTAAGAGTATCTGTAATTTGGGAAAATTTTCTTTATTAGTAGCAATAATAACAATTTTTCTTCTTTTCAATAACTTTTCGTTTGTAAGTAATTTTTAAAGCCTCTTTCAGACATGTATTCTATTACTGACAGGTTAGAGTCGATGGTTTGTAGCATTGAAATATTTCACAAATAAAATCATTGCCAATTATGTTCGTCAACAGTTTGTTTCAAATAATTTCGTATTTTTGTTTATAAATTTAGTCTTTATTTTGGATACACCTAGGTCTAGTTCTTTTAATAGAGATTTCATATCATTTATAGCAATAATGCCTATCTTTCTTTATGAAACGCTGTATTTAAGTCCTCATTCGATATACTATTTGAAAGCTGATGCCAATATTTGCCATATTCATTTCTCCTGATTCCAAACTCCAAGAAGACTGAAGTAAAATGGATTTATGTAAAGGACTGAGCCATATTTGATCACAAGGCATTTTCTAAATGAGGTTATTTGAAACTATGGTTAGCGTATAAAGGCTGATTTGATGTGAGTGTGAGAAGCCCCAGTGATATTTGCTAGGATCATTATATCAATTGCAGGAAAAAACATTAAACTTTATTTGTTTACTTTATGTGCTATTTACAGTCAAAGGAAAAAGTCATACACCGTATGTAGACTGTTTATCAAATATTAAGAAAAAAATGGCGGAAAAAAGCCTACATACAGCAGTGGACTGTACATACATACTTATATCTGATCAAACAAAAAATATAACACGCAAGTGTGGAAGGGAACTTTGAATTCTAACTTATAACGTTTCGAAGAATTTCCATTTTAAAAGTTGTTCTTGAATGGCATTAGAATCTTCAAAGCCATAAATTCATTAGGTTAAACGATACTCTTATGTTTTATTAATATTACAGAGAGATATTGTTTAGGAAAATAATGAGGACTAATTACGAAAATGCATTACAAAGGAAATAGATGTTTTAGACTCACTAGCATGTAAAACACTTTATTTTCGGCAATTCCACATTCAGCCAATCCCACAGGCAAATGTCTCTAGAATTCAGCATGTGTCCGCAGATTTCCATCCAACATTCTGAGAATAAATTCTAAATTACTGTCATTCGGAGTTAACTGTAAATTGTGGATCCCGTTACTCATGTCTAAATTTAACACGCACAATATACGTGGTGTGAGCAGTTAGGTGAAAATCCTGACTCCATATGTTATTATTTTTCCCACCAATCTCCCTGTCTGATCTATAACTCAATTCATTTAAGGAAGTTCGAAATTTAAAACGTTCAAAAACAAAAAAAATTACAAACTTTTGCTTTCATTTGATGCAATACACACACAAAAAGAAAAGTGTCTCCTAAATACTGAAAGGGCATTCGAAACAAAAGAACAAATTTAAACAGTCAACCAGCATGCATTACCAATAAAATAAACTTTTTATTTAAATACGATAAAAGTAAATAAAATTGTGTATTTAACAACAAGATACATACATACATCATGTACATGTAAAACTACATGCATAAATAGGTTTTTGTATGCAAAAAAAAAAAAAAAAACAAAACAAGAAGTATTATAATTATTAAATAACCACAGGACGAGTAAATATATTTAAAATATTAACAAAAAATAAAATGTAATCCTCTTTACAAAATAATATACATACAAACAAACATTTGTACTTATAAATATACATACAAATAAAAAAATATATCAACAACTATAGTAGATATAAATAAAA
>QOCX01005603.1:448-12586 GCA_005959815.1 Sarcophaga bullata | reverse complement strand
GCAAGCCGCCATAAAGCACCCATTAATCCCCAATAAAACCGGCAATTGATTGCACCAATAAGAATAGCCGTTAATCCGAACAAAAAAACAGTAAATCTTAGTAGCAACAGAACTGGCCAATACCCATCGAGCAGCCATTAATTCGAAAAAAACTAACAGTTCTTGGTACTAATAAGAATAGCAAGCCGCCATTGATCAGCCATTGATCCGAAAAAACCGGCAGTTCACAGTACCAATAAGAATAGTAAGCCACCATCGAGCTGCCATTAATTAACGCCGTTAAAAGACAGTAATTCTTAGCAGTAACAGGAATAGCCAATCGGCATCGAGTTGCCATTAATACCACAAAAATCTTGGAGTTTGAAGTACTACTAAGAATAGCAAGCCACACCTAATGAAACCACATACCGTTACAGTTCAGATCATCCAATTCCGGCCAAAAGAAGTCGGTAATCATCGGACTATAATGCTCACTATTAACAGTGATGGCCTAGCCGAACGAATTTATTCATGAAAAATTGTGGAGCCAACCAAAAATCTACACCAAACAGTTGCTTTTTTAATGCATTGAACGATCTTGGATTGCCAGTGTATTTTATTGTCTTAATTTCAACAGAGTGGGGTATTCACATGACCATTCATTCACAAATGGACCTCATCACTGAAAAAGATTTTTCAATAAAAAAATTGCTTTGTTGGCACAAATTTTTGACGATTTACAAGCGTGGACTATATCCCTTATTTATACTATAAATAGTCGAAAGTAGTCACCCTAGTCGAATAGGTAGTGTGTTGGCTTATTAGATGTACGGCCGCGTTTCAAACCTCAGGTCAGACAACTCCACGGAACGAAATACTAACAGAAATATTTCTTGGGCAACTTCCTCTCAGCAGATCTCTGGCAAAAACTCTGAAAGTAAGATAAAATGGCTATAAAAAGTCCCCTGCTCAGAAAGCGTGTCATTCGGAGTCGATTTCAAACTGTAGGCCCTGCCAATCTTATATGAAATTTACACACACAACTGAAATGTTGTGATGACTTGATCGTTGTCCTAGCTAAAGGGTTGTCTGTACGGCTAAGCAGAGAGTACAAATTTAAGATTTTTCTGTTGAAAATGCCATGTAAGCTAGTAAAGACACAAACCATAGGAATAACGTAAGATATCTGGTATCAATTCGTGTATAAAAATTAAATAACCAGATGCCCTCTATCAAATAGGAACAACATACTCGGAATTAAATATGCTACTATCAGTACCTTTAATGTATCACGCTCTTAAGACAATAGATTTCCAAGAAAGTGTTCATATTGAGTGCCGGAAACAATTGATTACTCGGCATAAAAATGAGTGAAAGAAAGCAAGTATGCCACCAAAGTGTGGCATTTAAAATATCCGAACGTGTTTAAATGAATTTTTTTTTTTGCTTTCTGCTGCGTAAATTGGGTCCCTTGCTATATAGTCATCAGAAAAAAAATGAAAATAAAATTAAATATAATGGAAATATGTATGTATGTATATATGTACATACGTACGTATGTAAATATAAAATATTTGTTTATAAAACGATTTTCCACAGGCAGCTTGTGTTTTTTTTTAACGCAGTTTCGTTAAAAAAAATTCGAAATATGATGGCGAGTTAAAATAAATTGAATTTGTGCGAGTGTAAAAGCGAATTTTATTTGTTTGTTTGTTGTCATAACTGACATTAAACGAAATTGTAAACGAAAAAAAAAACAAATATCACAATAAATACACTCAGAAAATAAAATAAAACGAGAAAAATTTTTTTTAAATTAAAGATCAATTCGATAAACTGAAATGATTTCCACGGTTTTATAACATTTGTCATCTGCATAAAATATTAAACGAATCCACGTCATATTATATTGAAATATTGAAGGAAAAAGGCCAGCAAGTAGTAAAAAGAATAGTTTTTAAATCAAAATACAGCCGTCATCAAGGCCCACATAACCCATGACACAGGTCAAATAACTGGTAAGCTCTACCAACACACGTTGCAATTCATATTTAAACGATAATATATTTCATAAATAATGCCATCATTAGGTCTTGCAAATAAGTAACAAGAATCGCAAGTCGAATATCAAGCCACCATTGAAAGGCTGGCGGCATCATTCATCTTTATTTCATTCTAAATAAGTACGGCGTTCTAATAATAAGAAATATCAAAAAACCAACGAATTTTCCTCGAGCAGCCATTCCAAAAAAAAAAAAAAAATAAAACCAGCAGTTAAGCATACGCAATAAGAATAGCAGCCGCCCGTTAAGTAGCCATTTACGAATTCATAAAAACAGTATTTCTTAGTAGCAACAGAACTGGCCAATAGCAATCGAGCAGCCATTAATCAGAGAAAACTAACAGTTCTTGGTTCTAATAAGAATAGCAAGCCGCCATTATTCAAAAAAATACTAGCAGTTGGTAGAACCAATAAGAATAGCAAATTGCGGTTAAGTAACCATTGATCCGAAAAAAATCAGAAGTTGATAATAGTCAAATGAATAGTAATCCACCATCGAGCCACCATCGAGCAGACATTAATACGAACAAAAAAAACAAACTGTAAACCTTAATATTAACAAGAATAGCCAATCGGCATTGAGTAACCATTAATCTCACAAAAAACTAGGAGTTCATAATACTAATAACAATACCAAGCCACAATTAATGAAAAAAAGCTAGCAGTTGATAGTACCAATAAGAATAGCAAGACGCCATTGAAAAGCCATTGATCCGAAAAAACCAGGAGTTGATAATAATAACAAAAGTAGTCAAATGAATAGTAACCCACCATCGTGCCACCATCGAGCAGCCATTAATACGAACAAAAAAATTTAAAGTGACGGAACCAATAAGAATAGCATTCTGAATTGGATTGAGCCGTTAAGCAGCCATTGATCTGAAAAGAAGGGGCACTTGGTAGTAGAAATTAAGATAGTAAGGCACCATTGAGAAGCCATTATCCCGAAAAAAACACCGAGTTCATAGTACTAATTAAATACTTGCACAGTTATAACTGTACGTATAGATGAGTGGATATGTGTTTCAGGTATAAGTTGTTATTGTGATTCTTTGTACTTTGTGATAAAAAGAGAATAAGAGTAACATACTTTGTTTGCCTACATTTCTTACATTCTTACATACCTTGTAGTTCATTGTGTCATACAATAAGTAATTATTGTAATATGCAAAGAAAATTTCATTTTTATAATTTATATGATGATTGCTGTACAGTGATTTTGAAAAAGTAGGGTCAAAAAAATTTTTTTTGGGAAAAAAGGGGAATGGAATAGGTAGGGCCAGGAGATATAGTGATGTGAATTTGGCGGGCTAAAATTGAGGGGAAAGTGTTTTCCCCCCTAAAGTGTCGGCGGGTCAGTTGATAGTGAAAGTGTCTTCCATCATTTGTAGGTCTCGCAACGACTCATCTGCGGCCGTTTATTCGAGACTGATTGATGAAAGCGTTATGGAGATATGGCGATTTAAGTCGCCATATCTTCACTGGTCGCAATAATAATTATAACAAAATTTGCAAGCCACCATGGAGCAGCCATTGTTCCCAACAAAAAAACTAACCAATAATAGTAACACTTGTAATCCGCTATAGAGCCACCATAGAGCAGTCATTAATCGAACAGAAAAAAACAGTTTTTCCTAGTAGTAACCAGAATAGCCAATCTACATCGAGCAGCCATTATTCAAAAAAAATCTGCAGTTAAAAAGCTAATAAGAATAGCAAGCCGCCGTTAATTCAACAAAAAAACCAGCAATTGAAAGTACCAAAGTACCAAAGTAGCCATTGATCCGATAATAATAACAAGAATAGTAAATCGCCATCGATCAACAATAGAGCAGCCATTAATCCGAACAAAAAACATTCAAGTGATCCTAAAAAAAAAACCAACCAATAGTAAAAATAAGAATTGCAAGCCGCTATCTAACAGCCATATTCCGAAAAAAAACGTTATATAGTAATAACAAGAATAGCCAATCGCCATCGAGCAGCCATTGATCCGAAGAAATACTAACAGTTAGGAGTAGCATGAATATTAGGCTTTCTTCGAGCAGCCATTGATATTAAAATAACAAATCAATAGTAGTAAAAAGAATTAAAGGCTCCCATCGAGCAGCCATTGATTCTAAAAAAAAACTAATGTTATATAGTAATAACAAGAATAGCCAATCGCCATCGAGCAGCCATTAATTAGAAAATAAATCAAGTAACTTATTGTAATATGCAAATGAAACTTCATAAGTATTATTTATATGGTGATTACTGTAGAGTGAAGGTTGTTATGAATTATTTTGAAAAAATAGGATCAAAAATTTTTTTTTGGGAAAAAAGGGGAATGGAATAGGTAGGGCCTGGATATGTAGTGATGTAAATTTGGCGGGCCTAGTTTGAGGGGAAAGTGTTTTTCCCCCTTAAAATGTCGGCGGGTCAGTTGATAGTAAACAGTTCTTCTATCAATTGTAGGTCTCGCAATGGCCTATTTGTAGCCGTTTACTCGAGGCAAATTGATGAAAGAGTTCCGAAGATATTGCAATTTTAGTAGATTGTTCACTGGACGCAATAGTGGGAACAAGAATTGAGAGCCGCCATCGAGCAGCCGTTGACTCGAAAAAAAACTAAACGTTGATAGTAGAAAGAGTATCAAGCTTTCATCGAGCAGACATTCAATCAAAAATAAACCATCCAATAGCAGTAACAAAAATTGCAAGCTGCCATCGAGCACCCATTGATCGGAAAAAAGGTAACCGTTAGTAATAGAAAGAATATAAAGCTGCCATGGAGCAACCATTAATCCCAAAAAAAAATCAACCAATAGTAGTACAAAGAATTGCAAGTGGCAATCGAGCAGCCATGATCCGAAGGAAAAAGCTAACGGTTTACAGTAATAATAAGAATAGCCAATCAAAATCGAACAGCCATTAATTCGAAAAGAAGTCAAGTAACATATTGTAATATGCAAATAAAACTGCATAGATATTATTTATATGATGATAGCTGTACAGTGAAGGTAATTATGAATGATTTCAAAAAAATAAGGCCAAAAAAATTTTTTTGGGAAAAAAGGGGAATGAAAAAGGTACGGCCTGGAGGATAGGTGAGTGAATTTGGCGGGCCTAGGTTGAGGGGAAAGTGTTTTTCCCCCTTAAAGTGTCGGCGGGTCAGTTGATAGGGAAAGGATCTTCCATCAATTGTAGGTCTCGCTACGGCTTATCGGTGGCCGTTTATTCGAGGCAGATTGATGAACGCGTTCCGGAGATATGGCGATTTTATTAGATTGTTCACTGGACGCAATAGTAGTAACAAAAATTGTAAGCCGCCATTGAGCAGCCATTAATCCGAAAAAATTACCCTCCGTTTGTATTAGCAAGAATATAAAGCTTTGATGGAGCAGCCATTGATACAAAAAAAAACCAACCAATAGTAGCGGCACGAATAGCTAACCGCCTTTAAGCAATCATTGATCCGTAAAAAACCGGCAGTAGGTGAGACTATTAATTGGAAAATAACCAGCAGTTGATAGTACCAACAAGAATAGCAAGCTGCCATCGAATGGGTGCGGATATTGTCCATATTTATTCCTTTCTAAATGAGTAAAGAATTATTATAACAAGAAAATTTTTCATTCGGAGCCAACTTTAATCTGTCGGTACCGCCGTACACCACATAAGAGTTGTGAGAAGCTAGTGCGAAATCCTGACTGAAGAGTTGTAATGACCAAAATTTAAGGCCTTGTAGGAGAGCATATGGTTGAAATTTTCTTTGCTATTTTAACTGAAATTCTATAAACTGTTCAAATAAATTTTTGTTACATATCAAGCGCTAACAAGCAATAATACTTTCTGCTTGAGAGCACTTGAACAAAAACAGAGAGGGGTATAGAAAGAGAGTGAGGGAGAGAGAGAAACCGTTTCATTATACTTTTACTGAGTACTTGTACTTGTATTAGCATTCAATAAACCACATAATCAAACCGCATTTACAAACTTTAAATATAAAAATCGGTTGAAAACACCAACAACAACAAGGAAAGGAATTGAACCCAACTCAACTACAACTCAGAAATACCTGTTGTATGAAGAATTTTCTTGTTTTTTTTGTTTTGTTTTGTTTTTTGACTAAATTCGTGGGGAAAAACTGTAAAGAAACGTTAAAAGATGAAAACTTGTTGAGTGTATGAATTTTAATGGGTTCACGCCTTAACAAAAAATTTTTTTTTTTTAATTTTTTTTTTTCAATTTTTTTTTCTTGCAAAAGTAGTTCATGTTCGATTTTTGCTTTCAGTATAAACACAATAAACATAACAACAACATTAAATATATTTTATTATTATAGAATATTTGTTGTTGTTATTTTTATTGGTGGTGGTATTGCTTGTTGCGGTAGAAGCTGTTATCAGCCATAGAAAATCAAATTAAAAAATAAAATTTTATTTGAAAATGAACAGAAAAAAATGAAGAAAAAACGAACGATTTTGCTGTTATTGCCAAAGGCATAGCAAAATATTTACAAAAAAAAAATTGGAAACAACAACAAATACAGTCTATGCCATCGAAATAAATTCATGAAATCATGGGAAGTAACTGGCAATACAATTTCAAAAAAAAAAAAAAAAAAAAAAATTAAAGGAACCCACTTTGATTTTGTATTACGGTGGCAGCAGCAACAGCAGCAGCCGCTTGTGTGCTTGTAAAGCGAATTGTAAAGAATATCGAATCGAATTTTCAACGAATTTGGCCATGCCAAATAGAACTCTGCTGGTGAAAGGAATGTTTGGGTTTTACTTTTTTGTTTGTTTTTCGTTGTTGTTGTAGAAGACTCCATTCAGCCAGGCAAATAAAATTTATTTCAAATTAGAAAAAAAGCACAGAGCGAGACAAAAGGCAAAAGCGAGCGGGGAAAAAATTTTTTTTTTTTGAATTTAATTTCAAATGAAAGGCAAATGGAAATTGGGTTGATAGCTGGTAACCATAACAAATTGTCTACAAACAGAAGCCTAAAATAAATTGAAAATATAATTATCGATAATGGAAATATTCTAATGACTGCTCTGGCGGTCTTTCTGCTGGACAATGAAGTATAAATGTGTGCCCTCGTATCGAGTTTAAGGTGTTGGCATGTAAAAATCATTACTTTTCCATTCGTTTATTCTTCTTGTTTGTTCTTTTAAGCTCCATATGACTGCCGATAAGCAGTTCCCTCAGACTCTTACGAATTCTTTGTTTAGTTTCTGTTTCATTAAACAACTTGTCCTTGGCTAAATAGTACTGCAAAAGACCTTACAGAGGCTTAGGTAATTCCAAAAATTTATTGAAGAAAACTGTGCGCCATCCATCTCTATTAGGCACGGCCTTCTGTATTAAAATACGGCTCCAGACTGTGACATTTGCGGCCACTTTATATAGATTTGGATTCGAGGTAATCCAATTCACAACTTCTCGCGACCAGAGTCAACGCTCATGCCCTATACTACACAGAGGGAGTTCTTTTGTCCACCTTCGGTTAAGATTTTGCTATTTAAACTAACGAATATCATATCCATACCAGGCTAGGGAGTGGAATTTTTTCTAGCATAATTTTGACAAAAGGTTTACGGGTTGTACTAACTAGAACAGCCTGCCACCATCGCTTCTTTCTTTTCACCTCTGTTTCTTTCTATATAAGTACGGAGTTGTAGTAAAAAAGCCAACAGCCTAGTAACAGCAGGAATATGAAGCCGCCATCGAGCCGCCATTAAGCCGAAAAAAACCAGTGGTTGACAGTAAGAATGGCAAGCCACCATGGATTCGAAAACAAAAACCGGCAGTTATTACTACAATAGGGAATAGTAATCAGTTATCCAGCCGCCATTGATCTGTTTGGAGAATACTTTAAGTTAGAACTTTGCACGTTATATACATTACTTCTGGTCATATTGCTAGAGACCATATTAGTAGCGGACACGTTGCTAACGGTCATAATCTAGCGGCCATAGTGCAATTGATCATGCTACTATTGGCTACTTTGCTAGAGACGATGTTGGTAGAGGCCATATTGCTAGAGGCGACATTGCTTGAGGTTTTACTGCCAGAAGCCATATTGATAACGGCCATGCTGCTAATGGCCATGGTGCAATTGATCATAGCTCCTATTGGCTAATTTGCTAGTAACATTATTGCAAGGGGTTATGTTGCTAGCTGCTAAGATGTATTGGCCATGTTGCAAGTGGTTATAATGCTATATGGCATGTTGCTGAAGCCATGTTGCATAGGCAATGTTGTATTGGCCATGTGGCAATTGGTTATGATGGTAATGGGCATGTTGCCTAGACAATGTTGATTTGGCCATGTTGCATGGGGTAATGATGCTAATGGCCATGTTGCTGAGGCGAATTTGGTTAGGCAATGTTGCTATCGGCTATGTAGCTATTGGCCACCATTTTTTTAAAAACTTTGTTTTGCTGAACTTTCATAAGTGGATACAGTATTCAACAAAAAATTTAAATACTAGAAATAGATGCACTTGTAGGCCACGGTTATCTTACGTAGATATTGATTAGACTCCGTTCGACTTTTTCTGAGGATTTTCTTAAGGCGCAAGTTTGTGGAATGAAGTAAATTTGAGTGGATTTTGGCTAGCTAACGCTGTCTCTGAATTTTATCCAACGACTATGTTTGACAACAATATGAATGATTTTGAAAAAGTAGGGTCAAAAAAATTTTTTTTGGGAAAAAAGGGGAATGGAATCGGTAGGGCCTGGAGATATAGTGATGTGAATTTGGCGGGCATAGGTTGAGGGGAAAGTGTTTTTCCCCCTTAAAGTGTCGGCGGGTCAGTTGATAGTGAAAGTTTCTTCTATCAATTGTAGGTCTCGCAATGGCCTATCTGTAACCGTTTATTCGAGGCAGATTGATAAAAGTGCTCCGGAGATATAGCGATTATAGTAAATTGTTCCCTAGACGCACCCTTTGTTGTTGTTAACATTTTCTTACAGCACCAAAGTTTACTTATATATTTGTTTACTTATGGTTACAACAGTTATTTCAAAAGTAAAAACAACTTTGCACTTCTATACATTACTTCTGGCTAGCTAGAGGTCATAGTGTAATTGATCATGCTACAATTGGACACGATGTTGTTAGATGTCATATTGCTTGAGGCCATATTACTAGCGGCCATATTGATCACGATACTGTTGGGTGCGTTGCAAGAGACGATGTTGCTAGAGTTCATATTGTTAGAGGCCATACTGTTAAAGGCCATACTGCTATGCGCTATGTCGCTATTCGCCGTATTGCTAGCGGGCATGATGCTCACTAGAGCCAAATTTATATAGAGGCTATATTGCAGGTAAAGGCTTAATTGCCAGGGGCTCTGTTGCTATTGGCCCTTACCTAACGGCCATATTGCTAAAGGCCATCTTGCTCGCGGCTATAACGCTAGCGACCATAAGTCTAGCGGCTACGTTCCTATTGGCCACGTACCGCAGACAATGTTGCTAAGAGTTATAATGTTAGCGGCTATGTTTCTTTTGCCCGTATTGCTAGAGCCAATATTTGTAGATTCCATATTGCTAGAGACAATGTTGCCAAAAAGCTTAAGCAAGGTGTGCTATTGGCCATTTAGCAACGGCCATGTTGCAGAAACCATAATGCTAGCGGCATGTTTCTTCCATATCGCTAGAGACAATGTTGCTAAAGTGCATATTACAGGTGCTCTGTTGCTATTGGCCATTTAGCCAACGGCCATTTGCTCTAGCCATCTTGCTAGCGCGCATAATGCTAGTGACCATAATGCTAGCGGCTACTTTGCTGTTGGCCACGTTCCTCAGGCCATGTTGCTAGAAGCTATAATTCTAACGGCTATGTTGCTTTTGGCCGTATTGCTAGAGCTCACATTTATAGAGGCCATATTGCTAGAGACAATGTTGCAAAGTGCTCTGTTGTTATTGGCCATTTAGTCGGCGGTCATATCGTCGTAAAGTTAGTGACCATGATGCTAGCGGCTACGTTGCTATTGACCACGTTGCTAAGGCTATGCTGCTCCCTATTACATACTCTACAACTTTGCACGGCTATAGTACTAATAAGAATAGCAAGCTACCTTTAATCCAAAAAAAACCAACTAGCAGTTGGTAGTACCAATAAGAATAGAAGGCCGCCGTAAGGAGCCGTTGATCCGGAAAAAATACGAGCAGTTAATAATAGTAACAAAAATAGTAAATCGCCATCGAATAACCAACGAGCAGCCATTAATCCGAATAAAAAACCGGCAGGAAATACCAGAAAAAAAACAACCAATAGGAGTATCAAGAATTACAAGCCGCTATCGAGCAACCATTGTTCTGAGAATACTAACCGTTAGTAAATATTAAGCTGTAATCGAGCAGCCAACCAATAGTATGAACATGAACTTCAAGCAGTCATCGAGCAGCCATTGACGCAAAAATAATTAACCGTTAGTAGTTACAACAATATCAAACTCTCATTGAGAAGCCATTGATCCAAAAAAAAAACCAACCAATAGTAGTTAAAGAATTGTAAGCCGTTATCGAGCAGCCATTGATCCCAAAAAATTCAAAGTCATGAACCAAAAAAAAAAAAAAAAAACCCAACCAATAGTAGTTAAAGCTGATATCGAGCAGTCATTAATTCCCAAAAAACCAGAAGTTCATAGTAATTATTAAAGCTGTGCACAGTCACAACTATCCGTAGAGATGAGTGGTTATGTGTTTCAGTTATAACTTGGTGTTGTTATCCTTTGTAGCCAGTTATGGTGTGAGTAGATAAAGAGAGAATAAGAGTAACATATTTGTAGTTGATGGTGTAAATGACTTATTGTACTATGCAAATAAAATTTATATGATGATCGCTGTACAGTGAAGGTAATTATGAATGATTTTGAAAAAATAGGGTGAAAAAAATATTTTTTTGGGAAAAGAGGGAATAGAATAGGTAGGCCCTGGAGATATAGTGATGTGAATTTGGCGGGCTAAGATTGAGGGGAAAGTGTTTTTCCCCCTTAAAGTGTCGGCGGGTCTGTTGATAGTAAAGAGTTCTTCTATCAATTGTAAGTCTCGTAATGACCTATTTGTAGCTGTTTATTCGAAGCAGATTGATGAAAGCGTTCCGGAGATATGGCAATTTTAGTATATTTTTCACTGGACGCAATACTAGTAACAAGAATTGCAAGCCACCATAGAGCAGCCATTGATACCAAAAAAAAAACCAACCAACAATTGTAACCCGCCATAGAGCCACCATCGAGCAGCCATTAATCCGAACAAAAAACTTTTAAGTGATCCTAAAAAAAACCAGCCAATAGTAGTAATAAGAATTGCAAGGCGCTATCTAGCAGCCATCATCCGAAAAAAAAGTAACGTTTTATAGTAATGACAAGAATAGCCAATCACCATCGAGCAGCCATTGATCCGAAGGAACAGTAACCGTTAGGTGTAGCATGAATATTAAGCTTCGAGCAGCCATTGATACAAAAAAAAAACTAACGGTTAAAAATAATAACAATAATTGCCAATCGCCGTCGAGCAGCCATTAATTCGAAAATAAATCAAGTAACTTATTGTAATGCGCAAATAAAGCTTCATACGTATTATTTATATGATGATTACTGTACAGTGAAGGTAATTATGAATGATTTTGAAAAAATAGGGTCAAAAAAAATTTTTTTGGGGAAAAAAGGGGAATGGAATAGGTAGGGCCTGAAGATGTAGTGATGTGAATTTGGCGGGCATAGGATGAGGGGAAAGTGTTTTTCCCCCTTAAAGTGTCGGCGGGTCAATTGTTAGCTAAAGGTTCTTCCTTAAAGCTGATATCGAGCAGTCATTAATTCCCAAAAAACCAGAAGTTCATAGTAATTATTAAAGCTGTGCACAGTCACAACTATCCTAGAGATGAGTGGTTATGTGTTTCAGTTATAACTTGGTGTTGTTATCCTTTGTAGCATTATGGCAATAGTAGTAACAAGAATTGCAAGCCGCCATCTAGCAGCCATTAATCCCAAAAAAAAAACTAACCGTTGGTAGTAGCAAGAATATCAAGCTGTTATGGAGCAGCCATTGATCCCAAAAAAGAAATCTAACCAATAGTAGTAATAAGAATTACAGGCCG
>QOCX01005602.1:0-12586 GCA_005959815.1 Sarcophaga bullata | reverse complement strand
TCTAGCCGAAAAATCAGGCTGAAGTGTTTGCAGAAGTACAAAGTAGTCAAAAAGAAGTCATAGCACGTTCAATAGCATACTAAAGAACACAAAAAACTGAATGTGAGAAAATGATATTAGACAAGAACCCATAGTTTAAACCTCAGCTCAGCCATCACAATTAAAACGAAAAATGAAAAAATATTTCTTCGTTGAATTCCCTTCAGCAAATACTGTGAAAATAAATAAAATTGCCATGAAAAGTTTCTTAAAAATCGGTCGTTTGGAGTCGACTTTAAACTGTAGGTCGCGCCATTTATTGTAATCCTGACTAAAGGTTTGTAATGACCAATTATGTATGTATGTGTGTATGTAATTTGACAAAAGCAGTTTCAACAACATGGCCATTTTCAACTTTTCAAGTTGAAGACCTTGCTGGAAGGGCCAATGGTAAGCTTACACGACCTAGTGCCTACTTCTTAGATGGTTTGGATGTATCCAAGAGACTTAGAATCTGTGTGGTTGGTATCCTTCTCTTGAACCTATTTGCCTTTTCTTAAGAAACAATATACGAATGGCAAGTGAATATAAAAAAGTTTGTTGCTTAAGTCTTTTGATTTTTTAAGTTCAAATATTTTAAATGCTGACAAGAAAAGGAAAATAAAATCAAGACAGAGAGAGAGAGAGAGAGAAAGAGAGAGAGAGAGAGAGAAAGATAGAGAGAAAGAGAGAGAGAGAGAGAAAGAGAGAGAGAGAGATACTGAAAGAGTTAATTGAACTCTATTAAAAGAAAATTTAAAAAAAAATAATTTCCTTCAATTTTTTTCTACAAAAAATTACTCAATTAATCATTTAAGTTATTGACAGAAATAATACTTATTCTTGACTAATCTAGACTGATTACCGTACATTCTTTAAAAGATTTGCTTTTAGAATGATAAAGAAAATTTATTGCGTACACATATTTACGCTTATAATAATCATTACATGGCCATTACACATTCAAACAAAACAATGAATAGAAAAAACATATCCTGATTTTATTGTGTTGTATTGGTAAGCTGTGGCTAAATTTACTTAAAATTGAAAGAAAGAAAAAAAATGAAAATCTTTTTTAATAAAACCAGCAACACTGATATCATAATCATAACTGTTAACAAACATGCCAACACTTGATATCATTAATCATAAACTTGTTAACAAAACACAAAAGGCGAGACAGAGAGAGAGAGAGAGAGAGACAGAGACAGACAACGCAAACAAGGCAACACAAATAATGTAAGACTGGTGGTATGGTGTGGTAAAACATTATGGCCTATTGTGTTAACAAGCCACAGAACAGAAAGAATAAGAACAAGAAAAAAAAAAGAAAGAAGGTGAAACCAATTAAAGAGATGTAAAGGCCATTAAAATAAACACAGAAAAATAGGCGTTTAAGCTGATTAACACAATGATTTTGTTTTTTGATTTGAATTTTTAAGCACCCAGTGACCGACCACCACCTCAGTATAACAAAAAGAATTTTTAAAAGCCAAGCAAACAAGCATTTTTAATAGGAATTTTAAAATTAATTAATGAGTAGGCTTGGATTGAAACAAATTTGTGCGCATATAGACTACCAACCGTATTTGAAATGACTTTTCTGGACTCATTACATGGAAGTAATGCACCACAGTTGGAAAATTAATTTTGTTGTTCTTTATTATGACAACGTTAGACCACACATATCTGTAATGAGCCGACAAGCCAAGGAAGTTCTAATGCATTCACCATATGACCGAGTCCTCTTAACTCAAGATTATCATTTTGGGCCGAACTGCAGAGATGCTCTTGATGGTGTAAAATAAAAAATGCTCAGAAATATCGAAAGTTGATATTATTGGTTTAGTAAATATCTTTTCTTATATCAAATTTTATCAAATTTGTTAAAGAACTTTTGACCGGCAACTAGTATTTTCAGGTTAGTTCTTTAAGGAACGTAGGGCCTCATACATACATGCATAATTGCTCATTACAACCCTTTCAGTCAAAATTGCGACCTTGTTTCTTATATTCAAACCTCTCATTTCAGATATCTCGAAGAGAATGATATACGAAAAGAGTATTTCTTACGGAAGTCAACGTAAAATTTTAGGTCTCGCCATTGACTTACTTACTTACTTAATTGTAAGTATTACATAATAACCCGATTAACGGATTTCGGCCTTCCGCAACATATCCTTCGAGGCACCTCTGCTTCTTGCGTGCTTACGCCTGTTGGTCACCCCAATCGATGATAGGGCTTCCTCGATTTGGTCCTTCCAACGGATAAAAGATTATCCTCTTTGCCGATTTCCGCAGATCCCCGCATCAAATTCTCGTCTCGCCGGAGCATCCTCCTCCATTCGAACGACATGGCCGAGGTAGCGCAGCCGCTGGATATTAATACGCTGCACAACGTCTATGTCGTTAAGGAGCTCATACAGCTCACTGTTGTATCGGATGCGGAAATCTTTGCCAACTCACACTGGACCGAAGATCTTACGTAGGATATTTCTCTCGAATACTCTCAAGGCTGTTGCATCAGTGCTTAGTAAGGTCCATGCCTCTGCGCCATAAAGAAGCACGGGTATGATGAGCGTCTTGTAGAGTATTAGTTTCGTTGCACGAGAGAGGTCTCTGTTACTCAAATGCCTATTGAGTCCATAGTAACACTTGTTGGCAAGAGTGATGCTGCGCTTGATCTCCAGACTGAAGGTCTCGCCACTCTTGGATAAAATTAACACATATTACTTGGGTGGTGTCAGAAGCTAGGTTGTAATCCTGACTAAATGATTGTAATGATCAATAAAATAATCTTTTTAAAGTAAGCTAAAGGCATTTCAGTGTTGCTTCGAAAGCTTATTGCTTATTTTCAAAAGCAAAACAATGAAAAATTCACCCGTTTATACATTACAGGACCACTGTGCGTAGGAAAAACGTTTCCTAAATAAAAATAATGATAATTTTCTAGATTGAATTCTGAGATTAATTTTATTTTGTTTCAATTACAATTATAATACTCGGAACAGAAGGGAGAGAGATGAAGAATGTCTTAGAATTTGGTATGGGAACTCCTGCTGTTGAAAAATTTGAAGAAAAAAAACTTCAAAACTTTGTTAAAAAGAACGAAATTTGAATTTGAATGGAATTCATTAGTTTTGTTGAAATACGTTTCCCTATTTCATGTTTTAGTATGAATTTCTTAAAAGTAAAAGAAAAAGAAAATTTAATTTTCATTTTTCATTTTATATTGCTTCTGTTGTTTCGTTACGTTTTGTTTTGCTTGATTGGTACGTCATGTCATGGTAAACTTTTACAATACAATGCACAAACAAGTAACAAGAAGATGGATTTTAAAATTTTCACAGATAATAAACAGTAAGCCTAGTAAGTAAGTATTGGTGGTAAGTGCTGGGGAACATTATTAAACTCTCATCTTGATTTCTACCCCCAAATTTTTTAAAGACTTTTTGAAAATTCCTGATTTTATAGACGAGACGACAGTGCAGTCTTAGATTGTTCTTTGCTAAAGCTAGGCAATATGCCTGCGTTCAGAATATCAACATCATCCGACCTCTAAATGTTATAATTGCGCCACCAATAACTGTAAAGAACTGGCACGAACACATTGGCAATTATCAACTGCCATCTTGTTGATGCTAAGCGACATGTGGCAAATGAGTTGTCATACATACATTCAGTCTGCTTTGTCATGTATAGCGCGAAAAATCATCTTCAGCACAGTTCTAGAGGAATGGATACTCTAACGAACAAAATTATTGGTTTATGCCGAACCAAACCACATGTAATCCCGAAAAGCATCGAGTTCATCCCGAAAAGGTTCAATGTTTGAGTAGATTTTAGGCTGGCAGCGGTATCGTTCCATATTACTTTGAAACGATATTGGCTACTGTCCACGGTGAACACTATAAGACGATGATAACCAACTTATTTTGGCCTAGATTGGATGATATGAACCTCAACGACATGTGATTGTAGCAGAACGGCGTTACTTACCACATAGCTCAAGCCACATTTAATATCCCCCACAAGTGATTTGGAACATGTTTACCTTAAGTGGAGGTGATGTGAACTTGCCACCGAGATCGTGCGATTTGTCCACGTAAGACTTTTTCTTGTGGGGTTTTCATAAGTCTCTTCTGCATGGAAATAAGACACAAATTACAATGGTGCTCACAGCTAACACAGTTCATGCCATGGGCCATATTCAGTGTGATGCACCATAGTCATGAAAAATTTTAATATTTCGCGTATGCGCTACGTAGAGAAACTGTGGTGGACGGTTGAACGATGTTATCTTCCACATGTAATGACATTTATTTCAATTGATAGTTAGGAAGCGAAAGAAGTGAAGTGAAAGACTCTTTAAAGGGAGAAAATTCCAGGACTCCGGGGAATATGCGTAGTATATGAAACCAATTCACGTCAGACAGATTTGCGACAACCTAGACTTTTGCTAGGTAATTGAAGCCACAAGGGATTTGAGTCTAGTCTAGCGTTCGACTATCCCATAGTAGACTGAAGTCGTCGTAGTATAATATGTAGTGTGTTGACTTATTAGACGTGAGCCCATGGTTTAAACCCCAGGTCAGACATCTCCAATGGAACAAAATTTGAATATTCCTTCGGTGACTTCCTCTCAGCAGATTTCTAGTAAAAACTCTGGCAGTGTAAATAAAATTGCCAATGAAAAGTTTCTCAAAAAATCTGTTGCTCAGAATCGACTTTAAACTGTAGGTCCTGTCACTCATATATAAAATTAACACACACAACATAAGTAGTATGGGAAGCTGGGTCTTGTGAGAAGCTAGGTCGTGTGTGAAGTTAGGTCGTGAGAGAATCTAGGCTGTGTGTGAAGTTAGGTCGTATGAGAATCTAGGTCGTGTGAGAAGCTAGGTCTTGTGAGAAGCAAGGCCGTGTGAGAAGCTAGGTCGTGTGTGAAGCTAGGTCGTACGTGAAGCTAGGTCGTGTGAGAATCTAGGTCGTAAGAAAAGCAAGGTAGTATGAGAAGCTAGGTCGTGTGAGAAGTTAGGTCGTATGAGAAGCTAGGTCGTAATCCTTTCAATCGGGCATTGTAGACACAACAGACATTTATCTTAAATAGGAATAATTTCCAGCCCAATGAGGATGTTGTGAAGAGGAAAATGAATCACGGGAACACATAATTAGAATCTGTTGGTGATTATTACTTTCAGAGAAATGTGTCATCATTATTGAGAGCCAAAAACTGAAATCTAATGCTTGTCTGGGGGGATACATTATAGGGAAACCTATTTATAGACTGAGGGCAGTACGATAAATCGTGTAGTACTTTAGTAATCTTATACGATAATAAAAATAATGACTGTGGATGAGATATTATTAATGCCAGGTTTAAGAGTAATAAGTTGTAATAACGATAATAAGTTAAAGGTAACTTTACAGTTCCCTTTAGTTAAAGTTATCTAAGTTTAACGGCAAGTTGTAATAATGGCCCTAACATTTCCTTTTCATAAACTTTTTTCATCATTTTTATCATTTATTATGATTGTTTTTTTTTATTTGCCTCAGCGCCATATTTATTCGAATAAATAAATCATACAATCAGCCATTAAACAGAAGTTAACCGGTCTCTACACCAGTTTACTTACCAAAGTAATAAAATCTGATAATAAACTTAGAAAACCAATCTTAAACATCAAAGACTTTCAAGTGTATGTCTTACGATGTGTTATAAAACACAAAAAAAAAAATAAATCTTATCGCAAAGTCCATTAACAACACTCGCTTAATTTATATACGAAGTGTGTTTGGAAGTGATAAGAATTATTTAAAAAAAAAATAATCTTGAGTGTTAGGACTACCTCAATAGTTGGGCGTTTTTCATGTTCCAATTATCGTACTCCTAGTCTAAAGTCCCTCTCTTTCTGTCTCTCTCTCTCTCTCTCTCTCTCTACAAATATAAACATGTTTTGAAAATCATTACCCCGTAAAATCAAATGATAACAAACAATCTAAATATACTTAGGAAAATTGGCTTGCACTATGGGCTTAGCTTCCTAGATTTTGTATTTAATTTGGATATTATTTTAGTTCAACTGGCCAGGCTAATACACAAAAAGCACCTTAGGAAAGGTTAGACAAGCCATAATGATTTGCACAACGCTTGTGGACAAATTCTGTGGATGCAAACTGGATTGGAGATATCTCTCACTTTGATGGTCAGACCAAAAGTATCTGGCATCGGATCTGGGATAACAGGGGCAATGAGTACCTGTTCTAGATATACATACATACATAATTGCTCCTAGCTCCTCACAACACTTATATTGTGCGTGTGTCATCTGATACTACTGGTCCTCCAAAAGTCTTATACATGTCCCATAAGGCTTTATTAAATCAAAAAGTCTAGTAAGCAAGCTTCATTCTTCAATCATTTTATAATTCCACGTTGCTTTCTTGTGTTTTTCTCCAGCCAAATCATGCACCATGACTCTCTAGCCTTCTCCTTTAGCAGTCTTTTTTTGGTTTCTGGTTTTTGGACTTTAAAGGATGCCTTATTACATGTGGCTGTTTGCGTGTGATTACCTCCAAGCCATTTACACGAGAATATTTTATGGATCTGGTTCAGCGTCATAAAGTCTGTCACATAATTGCTAGCAGAGTGCACATGACCGAGATTACCATGAAAGTCAAGGAAGAATGGAAAGAATGCATGAATTCGGTGCACAGCATTATATGTGTTGGTGCCAAAATCCCTAAAATAACCTATGAAAACATTAATGTCTTAATGGCTGGCAATCCGAATAGGCCTGGATTTGTGGTATTCTAGGGCATGACCGAATTAAGTGCCTAATTATTATCTGCCTGGTTTGGGTTTTCAAGGCTTTGATGGTAATCTAACACCCAAAAAAATTGTGCAGATACGTGACCGTAATGGCAAACCTTTGGGTAATAATGAGCATGGCAATCTTTATATAAAATACCGTTATAACTGGCAGGATTATCACAATAATAAGGTGGCCTTTGAAAAAGTTTTTAAAAGGAGATTTCTTTATATCTGTGCTCGTGATGCAGATGTCTACCGGTCGTTTAATTTCAAGTGTATTCCGGAGAAAATCGGAAATATTCTTCTAAACATGCCTGGCGTACAAAATATGTATTACCCGATATGTTATACGCCCATGTATCATCCTGTGCTGTAGTCCGAACGAAAGATAAGGATGGTAAGAAACTTACTGAGGATTTAATTAAAGAGATCGTTAGTAAGGAATTGCCTTCATATCTACATTTGTATGGTGGTGTTAATTTCTTAGGTAGTCTAGCCAAAACGGGTTCTGATAAGCTCAAGCGAAGCTTTATACGTGATATTGTTATGAAAGACAAGAATATTGAGTTTTAAATTAAAAAAACCGAAAAGAACAAATGAAAAGTACAAATAAAACCTTTTTCTTTTTTAAGGGAACATTTTTGTTTTTTGTTTGTTTAATTCATTCATTCATTCTGTATTATTCTGGTTTTATTTGTTCTGTATGCCTGTGTATTTGTTTGTTAACGGTTGAGAAGTTTTTATCAAAATGATGTTATTTGCCTAAGGTTTTATAAGGTTATTGAACTGTTTTTTTTAAACGATTTTTGTTTTTTATTTGTAGAATTTGAAAATCATTTTGAAAGTTAAATTTTGTTTACGTAAATAAGAAACCAGTATGGCTTGTCCCTGTCTCCTAATGCAAGTTGAAATGAGAATTATTTTTATTGCTGTTCACACATACAGGTTTCGAAAAGGATTTGTACAGAACAGTTAAATTGTTGTTAATTAAGGCGATAAATTACCTGAACTTGCATCTGTTTTTACTACTTAATCAAGTAATTTTAAAGAAATTAATGCAAATCGTATGGATTTTTAATTTCTTATTAATTTCGTACACTTTTTGTAGCCACTTTTTTAAAAAGTAAGTATTGCTAGAGCCTTCGTTTTGTTATGGTCATTAGATCTCTCGCGAAATATTTATTCACCGCAGTTTGACTTTTAGAAACCTGGTATAATGACGCCATAATGCCTTTATCATTCGTAGTATAATTAGCTGCTGAATTAGTTGTTTAAACCAAAAATTTAACAGTTTTTTATGCTGAATACAGTTTTCTTATGATAATCCTGAAGATACGTACCTAAATACACCTACAGGATATATTAGGTGACCCATCTATTGGTTTAAATATGAACCACCTATTATTTTGTATCTGGCAATACTTTCATGGCATTCGATTCTGTCATAAAATTCAGTATCGTATCTCTGCTGAACGTAAAGAATCGATTTACACTTGAGCAACGTTGAAATGTATTGAAAACTTATTTCCAAAACAAAGACAACTTGTCAGGAAATTACACGAAAATCTCGTACAAAATTTTATCGCAAAGAAAGACCAACAGTGCTCGGTACATGCAAGTTTATTGCTAAAATTCGTGAAACTGGTTTCATTGTTGATGCATCAAGACATGAGCGTACTCGCATAGTACGGACACCCTAAAATATTGAAGCTGTGGCTGAGAGTGTCAACATTAACTCGTCATTGTTCTTATGAATTAAACATTTCACACACCACTTTGCATCGAATTTTGCGAAAGGATCTCGGCATGACGCCTTACAAAATTCAATTGGTTTAAGAGTTGAAGCTGTATGACCATACGCTTCTTCGCTAGGTGGGCACGACGATATCGATTTTGCCAAAAAGACAACATCTTTTCGAATGAAGTTTACTTTCATCTGAATGGGTACGTTAATCAGCAAATACTCTGTATTTGGTGCACAGTAAACCCACACGAGGTCTTACAGAAGCTCATGTACCCATTACGAGTGACTATTTGTGCGGGCAAATCATTAACAACATACTTTTGGTAATAGAGGACGGCCGCACCATATTATACGATCAATGGATAGCTCTTATCACACCATGATAACCGATTTTTTTGTACGCCGTTCTGGATGCTGTTGATGTCAGCGGATGTTTGAAAGGCCAATGCAACCCATTATGTAGTGATTGTTTGGTGCGGCTTTGACCCGTCAGGCATCATTGGCGCATATTCTTTGAAAATGAGGATGGCGGAACCACTACGCGGCAATGGAGACACCTATTGGCCAGCCCATGATAACCGATTTCTTTCTACCGCTCTTCATGATATTGATGTGAACGGTGTCTTGGTTTTCGACCAGCATGATGCAATTTCCAAGCACTTCTCATGCCCAAGACTTTTTATGCGTCAAACGTTTTGATGGCCATTTAATTACCCGCAAAAAGCTGCCGATTTGATACCGTTGAACTAATTTGCGTGAGGAGTGCCTTTTAAGAAAAGTGTTATGCCGAGAAACAGAAGCAATTGAGGCATTTGAAGGCCGACCATTCATGTGCATTGCCTAGATACCAACCCCATACAACACGAAAAAGTGCATGAAATTTGGTTTCGGTCGAATGAGGTACTGTCAGGGCCAGCTGCGCAGCCATAGGATGAAATAATATTCCATTTCTAACTGGGAGCAAGAATTGTACGTTAGTCAGGATAACAATACTAGCGTTCTTTACACCACCCATGTTGTGTGTGTTAACTTTAGCATCTGAGTGTAAGGGATACGTATTTGAAGTTGACTCCGCGAACGACAAGTTTTTTTGAGACTTCTTTTTCATGGCCAATTTTTATTTATTATCTAGAATTTTGCCAGTGTGGACTGCAAAGAAGAGTAGCCAAAAAGCAATATTTTATTTCGTTGTTCCAGATGTTGAGTTTAAGGCTTCAAATCCCGTTTTCATCCTAGAAAGCCATTACACTACTAATAGAGTGGCAAGGCACTAAATTACACACTTAGGAACTGTTTTTTAATACTCCCACCCTCTTAATCGGAAGGGTCGAACCAATATTAATTGAAAAAAATTTTCTTGGGCAGTTTTCAAAAACTTCCAAATTTAAAATAAAAAAATTTTTTTTCAAAAAATTTTTAAAGGTTCCACTTCAATTCCATTTGAATTTAATTGATTTATTTGCTTTGGATAATTAGTTTATTTTTTTTAAAAACCAATTATTTTGTAATTAAAATATAATTTTCGTTTATTTTTTTTTATGTGGGCCTTTAAATATCTTATCCTTTCTCCCTCTTTGTTTTTTTTTTATTACTTCTGCTTCATTAACGTTGTCATTTGTCTTTTTATTGACGCGATATAGTGTCAGAGTATTGTACAGATGATTACGACAGTGAGCCATAATCATTGCGTCTATGTGTCAATGTGATATGTATTTGTTGAGGTTTTTCTGTTTTCTTTTTTTTTTTTGTTGGTTGTCTCAATTATCAAGTATGCTGTATGTACATATGTATGTGAAATGATGAGTGTGTCTTAAGTTTTTTATCCGTTTGCACATTATTATGGATTTTAAGTATTTATTTGAACTTGTTTGTTGTGGTAGTCAGGGGGGGGGGGGGGTGGTAAGTCTGGTTAAACAACAACATTAAATGGTATTTCTTAGCTGGTTGGGTTTTTTTTCTTTCTTTCTATGGTTCTCATACTGCTAAGAGCGCTATACGTGATAATAGCAGGCAATAGTATAGTTAAAGAAAGGAAGAGAATTTAATGAAATTAAATTCATATCGAGTTCGTTTCTTAAGTCTTTTGTTTATTATTTTCGGATCGTCAGTAAAAACCATTACTAGGTCCATAAGTAATAGAAGAAAGAAGTTTCTGCAAAGACAACTGCAACTACTAGGTTTAGTCCAAAAATAGTCTCCAAGTAGCCAAGAAACTTTACCAAATTTGCTGGTAAATCTGCTGGCTTGGCAGTAATCTCTGCAGATATTTTGTCTGTAAGAGATCATATAATCAATTGCAGTGTAAGGCAATAAGAGCCTAGTAAGTGTATGGAATTGCGAAAGCCAGCAATTTGTGGAGCTCAATGTGACTGTCGCAAGAGTTTCTTGCTGCTCCAGGCGAAGATTGCTAGGAAATCAATTTAGCATTGTGTAATCTAGGTTTAGGTATTCCCTTCTCCTCATATGAATAACATAATGAGGTCATTAGAATCGCATCTTAATAGGGCTTATTTTCAAAAACACGGTTTACGTCAATGAAACGCAAGCTCCGAGGCATATTTTGCTGCTCGTAAGAGTGTGAAGGCATATGCCAATTTCGTGTCGATCAAAGGGACTCTGCCTTTTGTAGGCCTTAATTTGGCGAATTTTGCATCGCAACTTGATCCTAAAATCGTACAAAATTCAATTGACCCAGGAACTGAACGAAAGTAGCCATAGGCAATGGCATGTGTTCACTAAATGGGCCTGCTGTTGTTCGTAAGACTGTGAAGGAATCCGTCAATTTCATTTTGCTTACAAGAACTCGGCCTTTGACTTGTCACAATTTGGCAAATTTTACATCGCAACACCAAACTACAATCAAGTAATCCAGGACTGAAAGCAACTGGCCTTAGCAACGACATATGTTCACTAAATATGCCCTGAAGCAGTTGGCAGCTTATCTTTATTTTTATCATAAACAACGATGATTCCATTTATTCATTTCATTGCCCGAAAAAGTTACTGTCTGATGGGCATTTAGGTTTGATGGCCTCATCGATCATCACTATCAACGGCGAGCCCTTGATTACGCCGCTGATTATGAACTCCTTCTGGCCTGATTTCAACAGAATGGCTCTACGTGGCCAAATTTACTTTCTAATTGATTTAAGCTTCTTGCGGAATATAGAAAACAGGAAGTGGTTTCCTGGATAAATTATTTCCATGCACTTGAGGCCCCTTAGTTTTTAAAATTTGAAAATTCCAGCAGTAATGTCGAAGTTGTCTAGTAAGTAGCTTGTTGGTTTATTAGATGTGAGGCCACAGTTCAAACCCCAGGTCAAACATCTTCAACAAAACGGAATTTGAAACAACATTTCTCCTGTAACTTCCTCTAAGCAGATTTCTGGCAAAAATTGCCATGAAAAGCTTCTCAGAAATCTGTTGTTTGGAGTCGACTTTAAACTGTACGTCCCGCCACTAATGTATAAGAATTAACGCACACATAATGATGGCATAAGAAGCTAGGTGGTAATCATGACTAAAGGGTTTTAATAACCAATTATGTACGTGTGTAGTGGTGTAGTGAAGCTCGGAATTTTCTAAAATACCTTGATATCCTACTCAGACTAGAAAATTAAGGTGGAACTGATAGAACTCCGACCTAATACAAGCCAGAAGAAGGCCTGCATACTTCTGCTTGCAGTCGACAAGCTTTCTAAAAATAAATGTAATAGGCTGTGTACTCTGATAATGCCTTGAATGTCTTAAAATTACATTAATTGGAGTATAAAATCTGCTTTATATGCTCACAATTGTTACTCGCAGTTTTTTTTAGTCCTTTTCACCTTCCTTTTGATATGAAGACCTTTATGCATGACGGCATAATTAAATAGAACGTGAAATCTCATATTCTTCCCCTTTTGATGAATGAATTTTAACAATTAAGTTTGTGCCTTAAGTCTTTTGTCTGGGAAATACCATGTTTCCTTCATGATGTTATTAAATCAAGTATGTTTCTTAAGTCTTTTGTA
>QOCX01005601.1:2200-12596 GCA_005959815.1 Sarcophaga bullata | reverse complement strand
ATGGACGAATGATGACGTCAACACAAAAAACACACCAAACAGTGACTTTTTCGGTATGCATTAGATGCTCTCGGATTTTCGTAGATTGCTATGATTATGTTAAATGCGATAATTTTATTTGTTTACGTATACTTTCATCCAGAAATGGGTCTCATCGCTGAAGGTAGTTATTTGTTTACAATAAGGCTTAAATGCCAACAGCTGCAAAGAAAATTCAGGTCAAATTCACGTCATTGTCTGTGGTCGTCCATTGCAATTTGGAAACCAAATAAATGACAAGGAATTTGACAGATGTAGCACTAACAAGAACGTCGGCATCAACAATCAGTCTTCATCCCAATATTCCTTATTTTTATGGCACGATTCTATGTGCATATGAGAGTACAGTATTCAGTTACTAGAGTGTGGTTTAAGGCAAAGAGTCTGAAAATAAAGTTGAATAATTGTAAACATAAATATGCAACATATGTTGCTGACATTAAGCCCTAGAAATTATTTAACTTTTATCAAACATTTGTTGGAAATTTTTTTAGTAGATCCAATATGTTTTGAAAATACCTTTTGCGTTAAACAGGTGAAAGGAGTAAAATTATTTCGCTTGAGTTTAAATTCCTTTGAGACTACAACAAACTCATAAATCAGCTGATAGGTAATTGTGGCTTCTTCAAGCCTATTGCACCGACAGTTTTCACGATGCTGGCCAGTATCAATAAGGAGAATGCTCTACCCTGATATGCTGCCAAATGTTTCCTCCTATGATGCCTCACGGATTCCAGGAACATGTTCCGTTTATTCATTCTATTTATCACGTAATTTACATGTTGATTTCAAGAGTTCCCATTCTGAACGAGTGTACTTTGAGTCACCAGTGCCCTGTCAAACAATCTGTTTCTCATATCATATTCAGTTCAACAATTCAAATAGTCTTTGAAATTGTTTTGTTTCGCGTAATAGGCATTTCAGTTCTCATAACCATAAGAATATAAATTTCAAAATTATTTGATATTTCCTAGCCAAGAGCACATTATTCCCAATACGGCTTATAAAAAAAAAATAACTGGCGAAATTATAGAAAGTAAGCAACCCCTCTCATCGGAAATGATTTTAAACACTTAATATTATATGTACTGCTGCTACACAGCAGGCTATCTTTTCTATGATTTTCTTTCAAGTATTAAACACTGAAAATTTACACAAAAATTTCTTGGTTTTCTGTTTTCCCTCCTTAAACATTTCAACGGCAATATTTCTAAAAGTAAAATCACAAGGGGAGCATATAAATACAACAACTGACATGCCATGAAGTCATTTTATATCCACACTAACAAAGTCAGGTGTTTCTAAGGCTTTACATTTGCACTCACATCTGTACATCTATTCACCAGCCCCCCATACCTCATGGCAAAAGTTGTATAATAAATGGAATGCTTTTTCACCCCTGACCAGGATAAAGAAGTCACTACAACAGCAATACAACAACAATGTGTGGTAAATTATGAGAATTTATTCAATAAAATTTGAAATTTATTCATTTCCACACACTCCTTCGAACTTGAGTGTTTTGCAGAAAGTTCTCTGCAAAGGTGTTATTAAGACTTCAAAACTTCATGCGTATTTAAAAGAAAGTAAAAATTGATGTCTCAGAGCTGGAGCTGGAATTTTTCGCAGATTAAAATGGAAAACATGCATAAGCAGTTGATTTTTTTATGTTCAGTGTTAAGCTTTATGGAAAATTTTCGTTGGCAAAATGAACACTGTTTATGTTATAATATGGAGCTGTGTTTGTAAAAAGCATTTGTTTTTTCTTTTCTTTGAATTGAAGATAAAATATAAATTTACAATATGATGTGTAACGGTAAAATATGAGAGGGAAGTAATAAAAGCAAATTGGTTTAACAAAATTTTATTTTAAAACATTTTTCTAAACGTTATTTCCGAGGAAAATTTTTTATGAATTTTTATTACGAAATAAATGTGAAATTATATACACACTGCCAACCAGTTAATAACATGACTAAATTTGTTAAGATTGTTTTGCCACATGCCGCAAATATAATTTGTGTTTTGTTGCACAGGCCATCTCCGTACTTTGACAGATGATAACGATCATCTTATTGAAGCCATATATGTCGAAAGGGTTGCCATTTATTCAATCTCTTTTGCAAAATCACCATAGTCGACCATAGACAATAACGTGTGTTCGTTGAATAGATTCTGAAGCGGTTGGCAACTGACCCTAATATTCATAAAGAAATCATCTTTAGCGATGAGTCTTATTTCGGGATTAATGAATACGTGAACAAATATAATTGTATTTGGGATGATACCAATCCACATGAGAACCAAGAGCATTAAATACATCCCTCATATTGTGTCCAATAGAATATCGCTTTTATATCGGTGAAACGCATCTATCAACAACTTCTATTTCTTTTCTATCAAGTTCTTTGCAATGATTTCGAGTTATGTATCGCATTCAAATAATACGTGATTTATGTACATATTAATGGTCATTATTATTCTGTAAATTTATTTACATCTATATTTTTAATGTTTCACATTTTATTTATTTTTTTGTTTTATATTCTTCTGGAGTAAAAATTAAAACGAACAGAACTTAAATAAATGCATCTTCCATTTCGTTATCTCCTATATTAACTAATGCTGAAGTAATTAAAAATATTCGTTCATACTCTTGAGGGTACATATGCATTATTTCAATTGAAAACATATGTGGCGTATGAGGAATATTTATTGAGACAAGCAATACTTCCAATATTCATCATACGTCACATATGTGTTGTGTGCGTAATTTCACTGTGGTCAAAGAATTTTTTTGTTTTGATTTGGAAAAATTTTCAAAATAAAAAGAAAAATAAAAAAATAGATTTTCGAATATTTTTATTGGTGATAGGTGTTCCCATAAGAATATTCGGATATTCACTATTCCAAACGAAACTACACCAGCATCAAGTGTATTTAAAAGTTTCATAATAAAAAGATTGAAAACTTGTGATGACATGCCTTAAGTGCCGTGGTTAACAGTTTCGGGCACAAAAAAATAGCGATATTTCGGATACTAGAGCGTTTAAAATGCTGTCACTCGAAGTAATTTCATAAGCTTCCTTTAAAACCAAAAGCAATCATAATAAAATTACAATGCCGCAAGTGAGTCCCTTTGCCTTTTCGATTATTCATGGGTAGACTATTTGGTGTGTGTTAAACTGTAAGGTCTAGGCCATGGCTAGATTCCACCAGAAGACCTAGGGGGTTTTGTGATTATCTGATTGTTAACATTATATATGCTTTGTCACACTTGAAAAAGAAAGTGAGCATATTATTATAAAACATCTCAAGCGAGACAGAGATGTAGGCTTTGCACTAAATATTTGAAAAAAAAACGATAAAAAACAAGCAGCCAAATACATATCAAAACAACGGTGAATTCAATGGGCGTCTTGAGCATCCATTCAGATCACAAGAAGTCGTTCTCGATGTCTGGAATTCGGAACTCCATGTAGGAAGGTCCTATATGGAAAACAAAAATAGCTTTTCTCAGTTAAGTTGTTGCTGAGATTCCCATATAAAATGCTATAATGGCTACATAAGTCTGCTTACAATTAGTTGTAAATAAATAACAACAAGCTTAGATACAGCGTCATCAGCAGTAGCCAGTAGATACAATACCACGTATAGTTTGTTTGAGCCCCAAATAAGACAATTTTTCTTATTAGCAAGCCCTCCTAACGGTTTCGGTTCTTAAGCGTATTACTTTCAGATAAGGATAATATACTGATTTTTTTGCCAGAATGTCTCACCAATATACTTATTTTAAAGGCAATTCTTTAATTTATTTCGTATACTCCGCGTATATTATGATATTATTGTGAAACAAATTTCATTTCATTTGTACGCAAATATTTTCAATGTTTATAATTACAAGAGATTATAAAAAGGAGCTTTTAATTTATGAGGTAATATGTTGCAGCTATTTTTATTTTCAAATTGTGACAAAAAAATATTATTTATTATCGTACTACTTACACAAATTTGCTCCTGGTATTTGTTTCATTTTTATGCGTTCGTAAAATTCATTATTACCCGTTCGTTACCTATTAAAAGTCCAGACAGTCGTGAATCGAATGACAAAATTTTTGCTGATAGACAAACAACAATGATGCTATGAGCCGATATAACTTATGGCATCTGTTCAAAGTCTACCTGTTTTATTGAGCCAGAGTAATGTAAAATTGGATATTCAGGAAACCAGGAAACTCAGGAGAGTCCATTTAAACAATGGTTATATTATGGTACAATATAGTAACCGTAATCTAGTAGCTCAGATATCTCCAACTAAGCAAATATGAGCAAATATTTCTTCGCTGACTTTTTCCCACAGATTTCTGGGCAAAAACTCTGAGAGTAAATAAAAATTGCCATTAAAAAATTTCTCAAAAATGTCATCAAGAGGTCTTTCAAATGTAAAAATTTATTTGATATTTCACACCACACTTGCACTTCACTCGACTTTCATTATTGCTTAAAAGATGGAACATTTATCAAATAAGTTATGTTCAAAAGATACGTCAAACTCAAGCATAGAAACTCCCTCAGTTTGACAGCATTTTTTTTTTAATTTATGCATCGATTTCAATTGGCTTTCTCAGTTGCAATATAGTTTCAACGAAACGAACTTATATAGATATCCAGACAAGGCATATGCAATACAATTTTTATTATTATTTTTTTTTTTTTTTTTGTATAAAAAAAGTTCCTTTTGAAGGCAGCGCCACATGGATTCATTTAAATTCTTCTTAATTTAAGCTTGTTATGCTATTTATATGCATAGTCTGCTAGTTAAGTCGTAACAATTCCAATACTTTAAGAAAATTTAAGCTCGAAAAATCTGTTGAATTTTCTACTGGCAGTTTCTGCTTCGGTCGATTTCTATCCTTCTAGTCCTTCTAGTTCTTATTAAATCATAATTTACTACATTTTTGCCATCTCTTTCTATTTTTTGAAATCTTGTTTGCATACATCCGCTCGTAAATACAAGTGAAAGTATTTCTGTGTGTCAACTGCAATGCAGCTGCAAACGAAAAATGAAAAACTCCAAAAAGAATTTCTAAAAAAGTAGTAGAAAAGCGAATCAGAAAAAACTTTAGGCAGCTTACAGCATTACTAATGGCGATGTTACATTTGAATATGTTATCAACAGGATCTGGATGAAAACGTATGCAAAAATTTTTAAATGAAGGCGGTCCATAGAAAAAGGTGCAGGATAAAGTCATCACAAGGCAATATAAAAACATAAGAATTTAAAATTTTTAGGAATTTTGATTTAAAATAGATCTGTTTGTCGTGCATTTTTAATGTTAAAATGAAAAATCTTTTAATATTGTTTTATCGTTCATCATACATTTATTGTACATTTCTCTGTGCCTATGAGAGCACAAAGTTCAGTTATTAGCATGTGGTTTAAGCTCAAGATTTGCAAAATAAAGTTGAATAAATATAAACAGACGTGTAACGTATGTTGCTGACACAAGTACTAGAAATTATTGGACTTTTATCAAACAATTGTTGGATGCTTACCTACTTACCCACCTAGATAGACCCATAAAGCAAAAGGAAACAGACAAATGTGCATGTGTTAGTCCTAAAAAGACTTTATCTTACTCAAGTTAATTATGAAAATAGCAGCGTAGCTTGAATTTCACCATTAACATTGCAAAAAAAAAAGGAAATTCATTGAGCTTGAGAAGCTTAATTTGGGTACTCACTTCATCGGTTCATATTAATTTAAGACTGGCATTGGAAAGGCCAACTAATTATCAACTTCTTTTAACCTAATATTAAATAATCTGAATATGACACAAGTAGTTTCAACTTATGTCAACAATGCACTACGTACTACTTAAGTCGTATTGAATAATCTGCTCGAGCGTTTTGAGGGCATACTCACCAACATAACACACATACGTAATTGGTTATTACGGCCATTCTCACATCACTTATGTTGTGTGTCTTAATTTTATACATTAGTGGCGGAAACTACAGTTTAAAGTCGACTCCGAACGACAGATTATTGTGATTTATTTTGTTTTTGTTTTTGCTTTTGTTTTGGTTTGTTTTGTTTTTGCTTTCGTTGTGTGTAGTGGTGTCTTTACATTCGTTAAGTTTTCTCTTATTTTGTTGTGCTTCTGGTCACAATAAAATCCGTGCATAGACGGAAAACTTGACTGCAATTAGACTGGAAGTTTTTCACTCTTTTCGTTAACTTTTCTTGGGCAAAAGAGAGAGTCGGTTCCTCTGTTAAGCTGGCCAAAACTTCACAGCTCATTCTTTTCACCGACTTGATGTTTAATGTACGGCATCCGTCTTCACGAGACATTGCTTAATACGAAAACGTGCCATTTTGGAGTATTTTCTGCTGAGAAGGAAGTGACCATCAATCACTCTGTACTTATATATAGGAGAGAAGATTTTCCTAAAATTGTGATTGGAAGGGATTGAAGAATGCGTCAAAAACGATTCAAAGTCCTTCAAACGATTCACAAAAATCCAAATGAACTTCAATTATTCTAAAAAAAAATCATCAGGATATCTAACGCATATAATACGTGTAGCATTCCATTTCAGTTTTCAAACTTTATTTTAACTAAGTAAAACTCAAGCGTATTGTGTGCATATTTAAAACAAAAGAGGAATAACTGTTTTAGCTCTGTTGTTAGCAGCGAAACTTTTTAAACGTTTCTACATTAGCACAGCACAACGTGTTTTCTAAACAAAAATTTCAAATTTTTGACAGTTTTTTTGGTTATCAAACTTGCATACGCGTATCTTTCCCATATCTCATCACTGTATGAGTGAGTTTGTATTTGTAGCAGCTTTAAAATAGTTTGCATTCATATTTTATATACTTTACTTTAGTATTATTGTTGTTGTTGTTGTTTTTGTTATCATTATGCACGTATAATGCAACTAAGAAACAATTGTTACTTGAGTACTTAACAATTATATGTGAAATATATGAGTGTATGTGTGTGTGAGTAAATGTAAACGGTAAATAATACCTTTAAATATGATTATAATACCTGGAGGATAATTTCAGATAAAACAACTTTAGAATGCAAAATTATTATTGTTAAATTAGTTGTAAAGTACGTGGGTAGATTTAAAATTACACTAATGAAGAATGTAATTTACTTTCAATCAAATAGGAAATACATTGAAGTGGAATATCTGTACACATATACAAACATACATAATTAGTCATTACAATCCTTTAGTCAAGATTGCGACCTAGCTTCTCACACCACTTATGTAGTGCGGTGTTAATTTTCATACATGAGTGGCGGGACCCACAGTTTATAAGCTCTCAGAGATTTTGCAGAAATCTACTGAGAGGAAGTAGCCGAAGAAATTTTCTTTCATATGGGGTTTGAACTGAATCCTCACACCTGATAAGCTAACAACTAACTACTGGACAACAACGACTTCTGTTATAATATTTGTAGACTGAAAAAGAAATAAAGTTGCCATAGTTTTTGCTTTCTTGCAGAGTTGATGCTTTTGCCCCTCCTGAGGTCTAATCACCGTATGGGATACCAGTATCATCATCAGCGTTGGGTTCATTTCTGGGTGAACAACAAAATTGTCGAATTTGGACGTTACAAATCCATCTAATACATCCCACAAAAGTCGGCGTCATCGGTCTACATTTCTTTGAGAACGACGTTGCCAAACAATCAATGTCAACGGTGAGCACTGTAGGCTCAGCTCCTTTTGGATTGATTTCGACAACCAAGATATTTAAGGATAATTTGGTGCTATCACGGCTGTAGTCGGCAAACCGCTATACATATTTGTAATCATTATTCAATCAAACTACCGCTTGTACTGTGAGTGACAAAATTTTACAAATTCGTTTTGCCTATTCAGGCAAGCAGGCTACTCTGTCTTCATTGTCTATAATTCCATTTCCCTCTTCTTTTTGTTTAAAAAAGGCTAAAAATTACATTAAAAATAATTTACAAACGTGAGCTTTTCATAAATTTCTCTCACACATACACTCGCACACACTTAAGTATGTGAGTTGCCTGATGGTTGTGATAAAAACCCACTCAACTTTTAACAATTATTTTGAGAAGTTTCTCAAAATTACATGTTAATTCGAAACTAAATATTACGAATTAGTAAAAAAAAACTCTTTTACGTTCTTTTTTTACATCTGACAGGAAAATAAGAAGTGTTGAATACAGATTAAACGGTAAAATATAAATTTGATCACATAGTGTACCATTAAAGTAAAATATTTGACTTGAAAGGACATTTTTTTTCTTTTATGTGCAGGGGTAAAAACACTACATTACCCCGATATCAATGGTGTGCCATACCAAATTTAGCAAATTAAGAGGCCCCACCGTTAATATATCATTTCAAGGATCTGTTTCCAAGTGCTGTTCGTCTGTATATAACGATTGCAATAAATATGCTGAACTGAGTCTCTGTTGCTTAGAATAGAAACCTCACTGCAGCAGCTATATCCTGCGTTAAAATCAGTGTCGCCTGTATTTAAGCATTACGTGTTTATATTATAGCTTTGAAGCACCTTGAATAAACCATCAAGATCACAACAACAGAGTTGACAGCTAAAGAGCGTTTCATGTCAGAGATTTTTTCTTCTCAACCGCGCGCATGGCTTGTATTGTTAGGATTAGTCAGTTCATTGCTACTAAATGACGCAGTTTCCAACAATTTTTTTTTACAATTATATCTGTGTTAGGAATTCTAATAAACATTAATCGCATTCGACATTATCAGGCGATTTTCATGATATAAAGTTTCAAAAGAGACCATCTCGTGGAAGACATAATTCTCAAAGCAGTTACCATTTATTCAGATTGTTTAATAATATCACCATGGACAACCATAGACCAGGACATGCGGATGGGCACTAAAATAGTGGGCAACTGCTTATTGAAAAATCTTCATCAACTTTAGGGCCAATTTCTGGATAAATAGGCATAAACAACTCAGCTGAGGAATAAACAACTCATCTCAAGATATACTTTTTTTGCATTTGCTTAAACCTCAAATGTACAGAACCACAGCCGGCTCAAATAGCAAAATAGCACTCGTCATCGCTTAAAAGTAAAATGATTGTTGAGCCAGGCCAGGCCGGAAAATGTTGGGACCTTTAAGGAAGATATATTAAAACACGTGTCAATATGAATTATTATGATTTTCCATATCCTCATATATCCTTATGCTGTGGGGACATATTTTACTGAACTATACTGACAAACAAAATGCGATATACCCATGATGATGTGCTTACGTTATTGTAATAAAATAAATTTGATGTTACAGTACGAAACACAAAGTAGAAAAACACAAAATCACTAACAAATCATGCACAATCCTACAATAATAACTGTAACAGTATTAAAAAAAAGCCAACCTTAATACGCTGTTGATGCCCAATAACGATAATACATAATTTGAATGAGTGTTAAGACACAAAATTATGAGTAGATTCATTATACAGTCTTTTGTTTAAGCTTATATATGTGTTAACACATGTAACACAAAAAAAAAAAAAAAAAAAAAAAAAAAAAAAAAATTAAGCACCTGAGTAGAATAATATAGAAAAATATTCTCAATTTTAAAATAATATCGTTTATTTAAATTTAAAAGTTTTCTCGAAATCTACGAAATAATCTTTCTTTATTTTCCTTTTCTCTTTTTTTTTGTTTTTCTTAAAAAGTTTTTCTTTACGAAAAACAACGCTAAAATCAGCCCACAGTGCGAATGAATGTTGGGCATAACATTGCTCATATGCACCCACAACATGTTTCTGCTATTATTGTAAGAAGTGACAATTAAGTATGACTGTCTTAAATCCAAAATTACTTGCTTCGAAAAATTTCCCATTTGAAGTCGCCATAGCCTAGTATGTAGTGTGTTGGCTTATTAGACGAAAGGCCATTGGTCGAATCCCCGGTCAAACATCAAAAACGAAACAAAATACAAACAAATATCTCTTCGGCGACTTCCTCTCAGCAGATTTCCGGCAAAAACCGCAAGAGTAAATAAAATTTCGATGAAAAGTTTCTCAAAAAATCTATCGTTCGGAGTCGACTTTAAACAACAGATGCCAAAAGAGACAGGCTTGTGGTTCAAACACCCGCTCAGACATCTCGAACAAAACGAAATATGAACAAATATTTCTTCGGCGACTTCCTATCAACAGATTTCTAGCAAATCTCGGAGACTGAAGAAAAATTAACAGGAAAAGTTCATCAAATATCAGTCGTTTGGAGTCATAGACTAAACAACGAAAGCAAAAACCAAACAAATGTTCAGCAAAAACCAAACAAAACACAACGAA
>QOCX01005600.1:0-12602 GCA_005959815.1 Sarcophaga bullata | reverse complement strand
ACGACGAGAGCTGTAAGCCAATCGATCAATCATTTGGCCACGAAATCCCCCTTTTCTTCGATTATACTAATCATAGTCTCCTATTATCACGGCCATGTGATTGAATTTAAATCTAACACAGCTTTCAACTCTGCTGTAGGAGAGGTTTTCATTGCTCTTGTTAGACTCTCACACGCTATTCGACTGTATCGCGTCCAATTCCATTTTGAGCTGGTTTTCTATTTGTTATTTTTGTCAGATCGATCGCACCACAATCACGTATTGGTTCGACCCATCAGCCTATAATTTCTGGGTTACATTCCCAAGCATTTATCTGCAAGCTTTGCCGCATATCATTAATGGCATATCTGGTCCTCTGCTCCTCTGCATGAGCCCTCCCCTAGTCAATTTAAGAATCCAATGTTATTCTCAGGATGTTTTAAATCCATTTTCTTCGATATTTTATTAGCCTAGGATTCGAATGTTGTTTCCCATTTAGAAATGGTTTTCCCCTTCTTGGCAAATGGTCTATAGTTGGCCTTTAACCAATTTATCCTCTCCGCCCACTGTCATGACATCCAAACGGTAGTCTCTTCAATTTTTTTCCTTTGTGAACAAAACTATATCATCTGCATATCGATTCTTAATCTCAGATAGTGTTATGAGGAGTTGATCTGCTGGCCCTCCACATTACAGATGAAAAGATCCAATCTATGGGTATGGTTTGATTGTGCTAATCATTATTACTCCATTGCCTGTTTGTCTTTCCGCATACCGAGTTTGTGGGCCCTTCTATCAATATCAATGGACAATTAACATGTAGTAGGTAGTGTCTAGTAGGTAGTGTATTGGCTTATTAAACATGAAGCCACGGTTCAGATCCCTAGTCAGACATCTCAAACAAAACGAAATATGAAGGAAAATATTTCCTTGGCGACTTGCTTTGGTTTCTGGCAAAAACTCAGAGAGAGAGAGTATCAAATTGGCATGAAAAAGTTCCCAAAAAAAAATCTGTCGTTCGGAATCAATTTTAAACTGCAGGTCCCGTCATACATACATAATTGGCCATTACAACCCTTCAGTCAGGATTACGGCCTAGCTTGTCGCACCACTTATATTGTGTGTGTTAATTTTATACATGAGTGGCGGGACCTACAGTTTAAAGTCGACTCCGAACGATAGCTTTTGAGAAACTTTTCATGGCAATTTTGTTTACTCTCAGAGTTTTTTCCAGAAATCTGCTGAAAGGATGCCGCCGAAGAAATATTTTTCATATTTCGTTTAGATGTCTAACCGGGGATTTGAACTCTGATCTTTCGTCTAATAAGCCAATACACTACCTACTAGACTACGGCAACTACTGCAGGCCCCGTCACTCATCTATAAAAAATTAACACACTCAACAGAAGTAGTGTAAAAAACTAGGCCGTAATCCTGACTCAAATCTTGTAATGAGCAATTGTGTAGATATCAGTGCATTATTTAGGACTTCGTGAGGAGGTCAAAGGGCAATTGCATTCATTTGTTTGGTATAAATTTATTCTCCTTCTCTCTGTTAGAATTAGGAAAAAATGCATTTGAAGTTCGTTTATAGGTGAATCACTTTGTTCTTCAAGCTTTTTTTTATAGAATTTTGTTTTTAAGTAACATTTGCCTCAATAAATTTAACTTCAGCTTTAGAATGACTATGGTTTTTCGCAACAAATTACACTGTTTGAGTAGGAGCCATCCCCAAAGGATTGGTCGAATATAAAATAAAAAACATCATTTAATTAATTTCATTATTTAATTATCTTCAATTGTAGTCATCTTTTGTGGTTTCCTTTGTCATTTAATTAATTTTAATCTAAAATTTGTTCTAATAAATTAGCAAGACTCCTCTCTGTGCCACTCGTGCATTTGCTTATAAAAAAAATACTTGTTTTTCATCTTTTTTTTCTTTCTTTCATTCTTATGGAATAACTTCTAATTTTTTTTTCACAATACTTGTCTCCTAATTTGTTTGGCATTTTAAAAATATTGTACACAAATCTTGTTTTTGCTTTGTTTTTGTTTTTGTTTTTGTTTCATTAGAGAAATAAAGAATTACTTGTAATTTAAAAAATTGAATACTTTAAAATGCATCACATCATAATTTGTGTCTCTGTTTTAATGTGGTTTTTCTGGTGTTGCGACGAATACTTTGTTTCATCTTTATTGGCTTTACTTTTTATGGATTTAAAATTTTTTTAATATTATTTATTAGAATCTAATACGTACGTATGTATACACGTGTTTTGAAGGTCATATGCATTTTGTATTCATATTTACGTACATATAGTATGTTATATGTGTACAGTTAGTAGGAAATGTTTCAGCAAACTTTCAAGTGAAACTTAAAGGCGACGATTTATCCTTACAGACGATAAAGATGCCACTCAATTCTATCTGGTCTTCATTAGAATTTTCAAGTTATTATGAAAATATACGGCACAAGCATACGACAAGTTAAATTTTAGTTTTTAATTCCTTTTTTATAGACAGAAAAACTGATGTCCTTGATAGGTTACTGTCTCATTTGATTAATAATGTGATGAATGATTAACAACTAGTTGCGGTGGGAGAAAAGTCTGTAATTTTTGGTCGTAGTTGGCGTAGTCTAGTAGGTAGTGTGCGGGCTTATTAGACTTAAGGCTCGATACAAACTCTAGGGCAGACATTTCCAACAATACGAAATATAAAGAAAATATTTCTTCGGCTACTTCCTCTCAGTAGATTTCTGGTATACACACTGGGGGTCAAGAAAGTTGCCATGAAAAGTTTCTTAAAAAAATTTGCCATTTGAAGTTAATTTGAAACTGTAGGTCCCACCACTCGTATATAAAATTAACACACTTAACATCAGTGAAGTGAGAAGCTAGGTCGTAATCCTGACTAAAGCGTTGTAATAACCAATTATGTATGTATGTATGCAAGAATTTTTGGCCATATTATATTTTCAACAGTTTTATATTCAACGTAACACTGGTAACTGGGTTTCATTGTAAGGTTGAGCCGCTGACGTGGATTAGGAATTGATCTCAGCCGGATTGTTGCAGAATATGTGGAGATTAAGAGAAGTTAATGGCGATAGAGCATATCTGGTACTTGGTAGAAAAAGGTGGAAAACTCCAGGGATTTCTTAATTTTCTGTCGGTCTCTCCTATGGAGGTATGCTATTTGATTTGAGAATGTTCATTCTAGCGGTGTTGAATTCTCTCGAAAAGAATAAAATAATCCTTCCTGTTTCTTTTACAGGCCGACCACAAACATGGCTTTCTTGGTTTTCCACATGATCTTAAACCTACATATTTAGCACTATGAAAAGCTTAGGCAGCATTATGTGATAAATTTTTAAAAAATATTTTCTTAGCATTTCAATCCGTGGGGCATAATTGTTTCTATTACAGTTCGCCTCTGCGCGACTTGTTATTCGGGTTGATCTTTTAATCACATTCACCTTTGTCAGATAAAATGCAGGTCTAAAGCTATAGGTTATTACCTTTTCTAGACCATTTATGCATTTGAATTCCGTTTCCCAAGTTGAAGTCAACACCTTAAGAAGGCGATGGGTCTGATGTGCATTGCATAGCTTTTGTATTCTCCTGTTAAACATTTCAAATAAAATTGCAGTGAAATTGGAAATAAAACCGGGTGCCCAATAGGAATTACAGTATCGTGTAATCTTTACCACTATTTGCTGGAGTTATTATTGGTCGGACTTAGAAGGCCTGAATGTATGGAACGTAGTTATAAAGATATGTTGTAGCAATTGATAAAGAAGAAAGTGACCAGATTAGAGGAATAGTAAAGGGTTGCTCGTAACCATGTCTGTATTAATACTATCTTGTTATCGTATGAGATATTTAAACTGGGGAAGCTCTGGTTCTGTGAACTTCAAAGTCGTTCAAAATGAAATTGAATTTGAAATGAAAGATAAAACTTAAAAAGATCTTCCAAAAAGATTTGTTCTTGTCTGCTAATTGCCGATGGATGTATCAGCAATAAGAATGTTCTTTAACAATTTAAATGAATTATGGCTTCTGTTGTAAAAGCCTTCCTTTGATATGCACGTGAGCATACTAAACACAAGGCAAAGAATGGCATTCAGAACCCGGATTTTTACTTTTTTTCTCTACAATTCAATACAATTTAATTCTCTTTTGGAAAGATTTATTCCGTTGTACCAAATAGTTATTTAATTGGTTTTTAAAATATTTTACCCAAGACTACAACCTAGCTTCTCATAACACCCATATTGTGTGTGTTAATTTTAATCATGAGTGGCATGACCTACAGTTTAATGTAGACTATGAATGACATATTTGAGATATGTTTGGTGGCAATTTTATTGTTATTCTAAACTGAAACAGATAGATGACCGATTGTAGTAGGTTATACGATGAAAGGGTCGACAACTTTCGTTGCTTAGAAGTAATATTTTGTGTTAAGGTGTAGTTGGTGGTTTTATAGGATGTTGGTCGTTTTATAGATGCTGCATAATCTTCCTATTGATGTTCGTTGCTGATAGTCCTGAGGATATCCTTCTGGAGGATTGAAGCCTCTTTATATTTTAAAATTCCAAAATGAAAATCAAAATCCTTTGAAATCAAACGTAGTGCTTGACTATGGACGGCGTCAAGCACTTTATTCATTACGCATCGAATAGTGAATCGACTGACTTTCAAGAAAATCATTAAAAATTGTTTAATTTTTTAATCTTGTAATAACATTTGGATTACACATTGAAATCATGCTTAGATCTCATTTAAAAATTTAATAGGTTTTTACCCATGGCCATCATTTCGGATAAGGTTAGATTGATGTTCGATTCAGCACGTTATTGTGAATTTTTGATTTTGATGATAATTTTCAGTTTATAAAAATTATGCTCAAACCCATTGTCAAAAGTAATGTAGAATAATTGTGTATGTAGTTTATGGTTTCTATTTAAACCCTAGACTATTAGACAAGCCCCCTGTACAGCTGTACAAGCATCTTCATGTTAAAAACATTCTAATTTTTTTTTTACCATTCAGCTGGCTATTGTCGTTTTCGTCGTTCTCGCATACAATGCTTCAAGTATGTATGTATGTATGTGGGGGCGGTGTTACTGATTAAAATTCAATTCGTTGCTAAAATTATGATCACGTTTTTATCGAGTGTCACACAGCTAAAATAACGAATAAAACGCGTTTGCATCTCACTCGCACCGCATTACGCGTTCGTTTAAACATGTATTGTACATACAAGACCATATGCCGATCGATATAAAGACAAGTGTTTGTTTAAATGTTTAAGTGTATCATATGATTCGTACGTCATATTCTATGGACTCGTGTCGTGCTATACACAGTATACAGTGAAATGACAAACACGATATTAAGCACGTAAAATAGTTTCGGTAAGGTGTTAGACTGTTGCGAAGTGCCCTACGAGTGATGACATTATGGAACATAATGACCATACTTCTGATTACGAAGCTGGTTTAGAAAAGTTTGACAGGAATCCATTACTTTAATCGAGAGTGGATTGAATTGAAGATACGAACGCTTCCTATACATTCATCATACAGGAAATGCACAGTTGCATGCCAACGAGAGTATTGTTACGCTTTTAGAGCTTGCACAGTTTAATTGTATTTATTTGGATTCGATGATTGTAATTAAAATGAAAGAAATTTTTAAGTCCTGATCGTTATATGCTCTTTTAATAAATCCCCTAATAATTTAAATAACAACACACTTCAACTAACTATAACTATGCTATCAATTTCATTCACGATCTTTATTAACACTGTGCTAAAGGTCCACTTTAATAAAACTCTCGGTTCTTAATAACAGTATCACGTCTGGTAGCGTTATTCTTCGCTTTATTTACACGCAATTCTTTTGTCTGGCAACTTTACGATCTCTCTATGAATTGTTATTGTTGGACTTTTTATCTCTGTGTTATGTCATTCACGAAATTCCTACGTATTTCTTTGTGTAATTCTGAGAACCGTTCCATGTGTGTATTTTGTTGTTGATTGTTTATATTGTTTACTTATTTTCGTTTAGTTTGTTTTTGTTCGCAAGAGGACGGTTTGCTAACAGGAATTCCAAAGGAACACTGTGCTATTGGCGGTTTTACTGACAAGCTTGGTCTGCACCATCAGGATTATTGCAGAAGCTGCTAGAATCGGTACAATACCTTTTACGTGAGTGCTCTGCACTTCAGAACGGACGCTACAGGTTTTCGGGTTACAGGTCGTTTGCAGATCTGGGCATGATGTCGAATTTGCCACTTAGGAAACTGGTCGGTGTCATCCAGAGCTTGGGATGGTTTAAACTTATCACTAACGGATCATGACAAGGAGGTTTATTCTGCTCTAGGGAACTTAATAGACCATATAAGCTATCGAATGAGCTATCCGCTAACCTAACCTAACCTAACCTCGTTTCTGTCCGCATAACAGTGCTATGGTGACTAAGTTTTAAATAGAAATGATGAACCTAAGTCTGAAAGAGTGCAAAACAGAAGCTGTTCCCATAAGTTGGAAGATAAATCTGAAAATTCAAAGTGGCGGAAGTCACTTATACAAGGGTCAAGTGCGTAAGATGGCTCGAGCATTGTCACGATATGTAGGAGGACTAAAGAAGAAAAAAAGATTTACTGTTCTGATTATATATCTCACCGTTATGAAGAAGAATTCAAATCCACAGCTAATAAGAGCTAGGATCTGCTGAAGGATGGGTACTGAATATTGGAAGCTTGAAATGAAATGTTGGAGTTATACCGTTTGGTAATGAAAAAATCGTATAACAACAGTGGGTTTTTTATTTGAAAATCGTGCAGTTAGCAGTTACCCTTAAATATTGAAGAAAATTGAATTTTTTCCTTCAACTGTTATGCATTTTAAAAGCCGCATCAGTTCTGCCATTATATATGTTGTTGTAAAACAGTTTAGTTTAATAGATTTAAAGAGATCAGCAAGCGTTTTATAGTTTCCAAGAAGATCTGTGATCAGAAATAGGTCTGCGATCGATTTTAGAACTAAGTAGTCCGTGTGATCTACAATATCAGAAGGGCAGCCTACATTTTTTAGTGCAAATTACTTTGCCATCAGTTCCTTAGAAAACCAACTGAATTAGAACAATTGTGAGTAAAATTTGTTGTTACATTTGATGTCTTGAACCATGAATGTCTACTTTTTTGTAGAACACTTAAATTTTTGCTTTGATACGCTGCCAAAATTCAAAAATTAAGAAAAAAAATTAAAACCAAACATTAAGCAAATAAACAGCGAATAAAACTTGTTTTATTTGCATAATTATTATAAGTTTTTATTTTATTAAAACAAAATTATTTTTAATTGTTGTTAATTATGGCGTCAAAATCAGAATTAAAAAAAAAAAGAATTCGAGACACAAAAAAAAAAGAAAAAAAAAACGAAAAAACTGCATAAAAATTAAAAAGCCGGCAATTATTTATTTACAACAACTCGCAACAAGTTGGAAACATAAAAACAAGTTACAAATCAGGGGCCCACAGGTCACCTACATCAGCGCCAAATAATAAAGTGGTTAAGATTGAAATCTCAGTTTTTTTTTCACCATAATTTATTGGCTTTGAACAAATATTTAAAAAAAATTTATTTTATTTTATAATTGGCCCATAAATAATCCGGAAATCGGAAATAAATGAAACCAATGATTGAAAAACAATAAAAAAATCAGAAAAAAAATGCTTCTCATATCCAAAATCTGTTTTTCAGTGCAGCCTTTTTAATGTTCTTGCAAGTAAAGTTCTAGATTTGTGTCTTCGAAAATGTATTTGTTTCTACACGTAGACCCCTACATCACAAAAATCTATTGTTTCATTGAGCACCTATTTTGGAATGAAACTTAATTTAATATTTCATGGGAAATATATTGTCGGAAGAAAATGGTAACGCAATTAGATTTTCGGAAAGATGAGTCTGTATGTTCGACCGTAAGCCATATCAGATACCTCTATGCGTTTAACTGTTCCTTTTCAGAGCTTTTTTGATCAAGACAGTTTCTATGTAAACTTATAAAAAGTGTTGGATATCCAATGATTATTATTTCGTTTGTAGAACTCAATCAACGTAGCAGCTGCCTAGCCAAATACTTGCGGACGTGACTACAAGTCGTACATAGATTTGTAAGGTAGCTGCAAAGAAAAGGAGTTGCAAACTGTTCAGCAACCTTGATAGCTAAGGCGACCTGGAGACTCGTTATCATTATCTGGTTTAAATCTCAGGTCAGACATGACCAGCAAAAACAAAAAGACAAAAAAAAAATATGAAAATATTTCTTCGGCGACTTTCTCTCAGCAGATTTCTGGCAAGAACTCTGAGAAATTCTATTCATTCGTACGAAAACTAAATTCGATCCGAATGGGAAATATTTTACGGAGACCAGAATTCAATGTTTGTCCCCAACATATGTTTCATAGTATGCTCTATGCGATCTGTTTTTCTATACAGAAAAGTACTGAGGATCGGGTGTATCAATCTGCCTTGGCCAAACAATTCCAAATTCGAAATCAATCATCATTATATTCCAAGGCAGTTGTATTGATTTTTAATATTTGTGTGGATCGTCTCTTGGAAGTCGCCGTAGTCTAGTAGGCAGATTAGATGTGAGCAGATAAATAGTTTTTCGTTATTATAAGTAGCCAATAAGATAGAAGTAAGCGTCATCCTACCGGTAACTTTTAAAGTTAAGTTTATGCCGGAACTTGCCATATTATGCATTATTTTCAATGTGGCAACTTGTAATATAAAGAAAATGAGTCAGTCATTGCCACTGCGTTTAAAAAAAATGTTTAAGTGAACAGTTTTAGCGGCATTGCTCCGACACTGCCATATTTTTGCATAAGTAAACTTTATTTTATCTGTAAGTTGTAATAACGAAAATAAATTAAAGGTTATTTTGCAGTTCCCTTTAGCTAAAGGTACCTTTAACTAAACCCAAGTTTAACGGCAAGTTGCAATAATGTCCCTTACAGTTATAAAGTTGCCTAAAGTTGACACAAAGTATCGTTGCCATTTTCACTCTAGTCTTTTTAACTGTGCCTTTCTGACAGTGTAAAGGTATTGTGTTTTGAATTGAATTGAGTTAGGAATTGAAGAAGAAGAAACTGCATATTTTTGGAAGCTATTAGACACATTGATTAATGGCAGTTGATTAAACGAAATATTTCTTAATAATACGGGCATTAATTATTGCAAGATTTTACTTATTGCAATTAAATCGTTACAAATCTCATCTGAACTCCAACATATTCGGTAAATTCTATTCAAACAGATTTTAAAAAAATTATAAAAAATGCTTTTATAATAAAAAAAAAAAAAAAAAAATAAAGGAATATTTAAATAAAAATTAAAAAATGCACTTTTTTGCGAAGGCAAATGCTTTAGAAAAAAAAAATGAGTAAAACAACCAGTTTCTTTGTAGACAATATGTTTGGTTGGCGTTAAATTCGTTAATTATTATTATTGTTGTTGTTGTTGTTTTACTAATGTCTTTAAATTAGTGCATAATACTATTTATGCCGTCGTTTTGTTTTTGTTAATTTTTTTTTTGGTTTTTTTTTGGTTTTTTTTGGTTTAATTTAATACATCTCTAGTCCAAAAAAGGACAATAAACTTTATTTAAAACACAGATTCAAGGTCAACCACTAACAATATGCAAAAAAAAAGAAGAAAAAAAATTAATTTTTTTTGTGGTACAAATAAGTTAAAAATCTTGATTTGTTTTAATCTGTTTTTATTTAATTTTATTTTTTATTGTTTTGGTAAAATAAATTAAAATAAATTTTAAAAAATTTTTAAGAATTGTTAGTAGCTATACATACATATATTTAATTGTTGTTATTGTTCTTGTTGTTGCTGATGTTTGTTATGAATTAAATTTTGTTTTTATTTTATTTAAATTTTTTTTATATATGAAATAATAACAATAATAATAATTTTGTTTTTATTATAATTTATTTAAAAATTTTAATTTGATTATTTAAATTTGCTTTCAATTAGGTAATATGAAGTAGGTATTAATAAAACAATAACAAAAAAACAAAAACAAAAAAAAAACAAAAAAAATAAATAAATAAATGAAATACATTAAACTAAACGAGGGTCGTTTTGAACTTCAGGCATGGGTATACATATGAACGTTTTTAAAAACCCCTTAAGCAAAAATCCCCAAAAGCTTGCTTGTATATTTTTCTGTTTCAAATGAAAATTTAAAAATAAAACACACATAAAGGCTATGAGTTCGATGAAACGTTTATTTCGTTTCGTTTTAATGCTTAGATCCTAGGTCAGACATCTACAACGACGACTTTGCTCGCATCAGATTTCTGCCAAAAATCCATGAAAAAGTTTCTCAAAAATCTGTAGTGTGGAGTCGATTTTAAGCTGTAGGTCCCCCCGCCACTCATTATGCTTAAATTGACACACACATCTAAAGTGGTGCGAAAAGCTATGTCGTAAACCTAACTTAAGCATCGATTTGAGAACTTCTCAAGTAATAAAGTCAAAATAAGTGACATTGTGTATCTCGTGGCCCCGAATAGTTAAATTCAATTGGTGTTCAGTGTATAATCTAGAGTTGCAGTCCTAATGTGGCTGTTAAAATATTATTCTGCATTGACGACAATGGTTCTTCCAGTGTTATTTAAAAGAAAAAAAGTATAGCAGGATGACACCTCCAAATCACAGCCATTTTTATCAATTTTGCACGTTTATTTGATCCACGTATCAAATGTCTCAGCCGGGCATCCTCTTTCATTCAAATGACATGGCGTAGCCCATGGATATTAATGTGCAGTATAAAGTCCATGTCATTGAGGAACGTACAGCTCATTGTTGGTTCGGATGAGAAAAACATCGCCAACTCACATCGAACTTAAATATTTTCAAGACTGCTGTATTGGTTCTTAATAGCGCCCATGCTTCTGCGCAATAGAGAAGCACGGGGTGGATGAGCGCCCTGTAGAGTTTTAGTTGCGTCCACAGTAGCATCTGTTTTCAAAAGCGATCCTACACTTGATCTCTAGTCTGACATCATTTTTTCTGATAACGGCTGTGTTAACATAAATAAAAATACTGACAACTTCAGAAGAATAGTTATCAGCCGTAATTTGGGAACTAATGCACTGTATGACCCTACTTGTCGACAACATATACTTTGTTTTACCCTCATTTACTGCCAGTACCATTGTAATAGACTTCCATACAATAGCACAGTAACATATGGCTTGCTACACGTTATGATATCAATGTTGTCAGCGTATGCAAGCGACTGGAGACTTTTATGGAAAACAGTGCCATTACGAAACGGTGCCTGCCTTCCGTACAATACTCTCTACGACGAAGTTGAAGAGACCGAATGATAAGGAATCATACATACATACATAATTGTCCATTACAAGCCTTCAGTCAGGATTTACAGCCTAGTTTCTCACATCCCTTATGCTGTGTGTGTTAATTCTATACATGAGTGGCGGGACCTACAGTATAAAGTCAACTCTGCACGGCAGATTTTTGAGAAACTTTTACGCCAATTTGATTTAATGTTCTACTGGACTTCGTGTTACATTAAAAAATCATAGACTATCTCTATTTGGTTAGATTTATATGAATTTTAGAACAACCCTCGTCTTGTGACCAAGTGATAAAAATTTCATTTACAAACATTTAATAAAAAATTGTTGTTTTTGTTTATTTACAGGTTTTTTCTTTTCAAAATAAAATCTGGCCAATATTTCTTTTTGTTTTTGTTTTCTAAAGGTAAGTTCAAATACATTTGTATTGTCCCTAATAGAAATAATAAGAATCTTAATTAAAAGAAACGAAATTACTACATCATTAAATATGTGACAGTGCACACTAAAAGTTTTGCACAAAAAAAAGTTTTTTTTTTTGTTTAATTTCCCCTTCCATAATGATGATTACAATTTAAATTTCATTGAAGTAATAAAAGCAATTTCTTGTTAGCATGTATTTGCTATATTTTTATTGTTGTTGTTCTCGCTTATCAATAACAAGTTCTTTCGCATGAAGTATCACACTCCAATGTTTTATTTTTCTGTTTTACTTGTTCCTACTCCTCGATTTACTCAATTCAGAAGATCAAGTTCAATGTTTATTCAATGCATTTGATACTTTTCAACAAGGTTCTTATCAAGAAAAACTTGGAAAATTACATAAAAAAAAACAAAAAAAAATAATAATAATAACAGCAACAAAGAAACAATAAAATACAACAATAAAAACTACACCCAACAACATGTGTCATATTCGGTGCAATACTCAAAAAAAAAACATCAGACGAGAGACTACACTTGAAGAATATGAAATCGTTGTTTAGTACTCAGACTGATTGTTTGTTTTGCTGGATCGATTAGACGGCCAGAGGCATGGAACAACAGACAACCAGATTGTTTTGCATAGAAAAAAAAAAGAAAAAAATGGCAACGAGATATGAAAATTAATACGTAAACTGTGCGAAATGAAATAAATGCGAATTTATAGCTGCAGTAGTAAGCGTAGCATTGCTGCAACGTACAATGTTACAATCACGTAAAAATTACTC
>QOCX01005599.1:0-12357 GCA_005959815.1 Sarcophaga bullata | reverse complement strand
GAGTCCAATACCCACCTTCGTAGTACTAATACACTTGAAAGAAGTAAGTACTCAACCATGTAGTAACATTTCTATTACGTTTTGTATAATTAACCAGTAAACATTTTATAAAGTTCTACTCTTACTGCATTCACATACAGGGAAATATTTTAGAACTATGTACAGTTTACTTCAACCTCCCTTAGTTGCGGTTTCGCCCCCATAGTCAGGATTACAACCAAGGTTCTCACTTCACACATGCTGTGATGATTGCTAATTTTATCCATGAGTGGCATAAGTTACAGTCGATTTCTAATGACATATTTAAGAACACTTTCATGAAAGGTTAATTTAATCTTAGAGTTTTTCCAAGACGACTCCTGAGAGGAAGTTGCTGAAAGAAATATTTTTTTTTGTTCATATTTTGTCTTATTTGCATGATGTGTGGCAAAGCAACACGTATTCTACTAGAATAGGCGACTGTATGAAAACCTCTTAGGAAAGCTAACAGATAAATCTAAAAATTAGCTTTTGGCTTCTGAATTTTCTTCACAAGAAGCAAATACGTTCGTAATTTACCTGAAGAACCGCCGTAGTTCAGCTCCAACATAATGAAATATGAAGTCTTCTGGTAAAAACTTGCTGTAGCTGGCACATTCCGAGCTTGCACTTCTTACCTCATGCGCTGGCCGTTAGCCAAAGCTGTCATGATACTCTGATGAAATCTTAACTGAGGGCAGAATCATGCTTTATAATCAGTCTTAACTGGGGCTGTAAATTGTATCAACAATATTCTCTGTCGCTCTTGCTCGAAGCTTGCAAATGATTTTGCAAAAGTTGTCGTCAATTGGAAGGAAGAGAGTATAGTCCAGCACTTTATCTAGCATAGTATCTGTATCTCATTCGCGGATGCAGATATCTTCGTTTGGCTTGTTGCCTCAAATTGGTTCTAGGATTTCATTAAACTTTCAGACTGTTTGAGCTTGAATCTAAGAGCGTAGGGCTTTTGCTTGCCCTAAGTCGGTTACTGGATTCATTAACTTTCAGCTGGTTTTGTAGCTTGATTTTAAGAGAGTAAGGCTTACAACGTTTTATGTGATATCCAATGGCCATTATGCTATGCTCAAGTAAGCTCTGATAACAGTACAAAAATTCCTTAGTTCCAGTCTACATGTGCATGTAAAACACTTTCCTAAGAAAATTCCTATTCTAGTCTCCTTTATTAGGACCTCTTACTGTTTGCCGGTACTACTTCATTTCAAATGCTGTTTACTTTTGCGTATTCTATGGTGAATTTTTTATATTCCTTCTACATTTTTATTTCTATTCTGTTTCTGTTTTTTTAATAATTTTTTTATTTATTTTTTATCTTTTTCCCCTTTTATCTGTAATATGTTTTTTTTTTTATTTCCATTTCTTATTTCAATTTGATGATTTGCGCTACAAGTACTTTAGTATTCTTAATGACTGAATTGTCTTTTTTTCTGAAAGAAATCTTTTTTTTATTTATTCTTCCATGTCCTTGTCTGCTACTGCTTTCTTGAAGTTTTTAGGTTTTCAAAATTCGTTAATTATTTCTATAAATTCAATTTTGACCATATATTCCGGTGTTTGTGAAGGATTTCTGAGTGAATTATTTGACCTCGTTTTAGCCTTGAATTTTTCATCTGAAAGTGCAGGATTAAGTACAAAAGTTCCACAAATTGTTTAGCCTTTAGGGATCTCTTAAAGTTGCATATTCTATGATGATCCGATGGGATTATTCTTCATTTGGCTGTTAGTTCATTTGTTCGGAATTTTTAACAAGGCTGCATTTTGATTTAAAGCCACGCCATGGCTTGTATTTTGTTAGAACTTTAAGCCCATTAGATTTTGTTAGACATGACAAGAGCCCCGTTGTAATGGAGATATCTTTTTTCCGTGCTATGTAACCAAAGACGGAAAAGGTGGTAAGAGTGTTTAATGGATTCATCGGATCTTACCAAACCGATGATTTGTTAATCGGTTCAGTGGAGGATAAAAACTTGGACTGCATACATTTTATACTGTTCATCTTCAGGGATTTTATGTTCTGGAATTTTGAAATGCTGGTTTGGGTTAGTTGGGTAATTCCATGAGGTATGCCGACCAATGTGTTTAGTTTTGTTATCGTTCTTTGATGCTCTTCGGGTTAGTATGGTTATCATGGATGGTGTGAAGTACCATGGTTGAGTTTTTATACGGCCAGCATTCAGATGTTAATGTTCCCCTGGCAACTTTTTGAATGCTGTTCGGGGTGTTAAGGTCTTCATGGAGGCAGTGCAGTACCATGGTTAGGACGTCCTATTGTAAATGCCCTCAATCTTTTTGGCTTTAACTGTCCCTGGATATTTTGGAATGCTGTTCGGCGTTAGTAAGGTTAATTCCCTTGTTTACATCAAAGCGTTATTTCGATGTGAGGATGATGGATTCAAGTATGGTTCTAGTATTGATTACTCGTATGAGTTACATTATTCAGCTTAAATCGATTGTTATTCTAAAAAAGGATGTTCTTTGACCTCTATCACCGTAAATGCTTAACTAGTCCTCATGCTCTTCTCAATAGTCTGCTAACGTCTTAAAACCCGGTTGACTTTTAAAAGTGATGTCGCTTTCTCTCAGTTTTCTCATTCTCGAGCTTGCCAATTAGGTCACTTTTTTACTTTCAAAAATTGGTTGTTCACTACTAAGGTGCTCGGATTCCCTCCAACCCCATGCCTAACTACATAATTGGTAATTACTTTACATTTAAATCAGGATTACGACATCACTCTCTCTTCATATCCTATCCGAATACGATTCGATTGACAGATTTTTTTTTTTTCTCTCTCTGTAGAAACTTTTCATGGAATTTTATTTATTGTCAGAGTTTTTGCCAGGAATTTTTTATATTTCGTATTAATATTTTCGTTTTTCTTGAAGTTTATAAACGCTGGGTAGCCTCTGCCTTAATGCCAACACTACATCTAGACTGCGGGCGAACTCGCATAGTCATGGAATTATTCCTGCCAGTTTATCTAATAATTTCAGCATGACTCTCTATAGTATTGCCTAATCCATGACTCCTTTGTACCATTGAGCATGTTCAATGGCTTAATTTTCGTTTGGAAATTGGAGGTACAGCACCAATGTATTGGTATTCGTTTCTTCCACAGAACTTTAGGTTTTGATAGTTTATAAAGGTCCATTGTTGACCTAATCTGGTCAAATTAATGTTAGTTTTTCTGTTTGTTCAACAATCGCTATGGCTACCAAGGCAATAACCTGTGTTCGCTGAATTGGTCTTTTGAGCAATGTGTACAATGATCATTATTATTTAAAAAATTATCTTCTTATCAATGTGAGCAATTCGGAAGGTCATTAGGTACGTGACCAGCAAAATGATTGAATTTCGTAGAAACCAATCCACAACATGGATGCAAGGCTTCAATTATTCACGCAAAACAAATGTTGATGCGATTAAGCTGGCGTGTCAGATGTGCGTAATTTGGAATGGTTTTTGATTCTGGCAGAGATGTGCACTTTTTGGCTTGATTGATTTGTTTAATTTTATTTTATTTTTCTTCTGTGTTTCTTGTTATATCAGTTATTCAAGCCTAGCTGGATTCTCCATGGTTTCGACAAACATTTGTAACACGACGTAACAATTGAATTAAATTGAAAAGAATACAAAAATAAGGAGTGAAGCCTTAAGGGAAAGTCGAAGGACTTTGTTTTATGGAATCGGGGATAGCAGAGGGTAAAACTCTCAATAAGCTGGACATGGGTGACATGGTTTCGAACCAAGATTGTCCTTTGGATTTTAGATGTTAACTACATATTTTGTATTCGCTTCAATTTAATTTTCATTCTTACGTTAGGTTTAGTTTTTCTCTTCTTTTGTTTTGCTTTACAGTTAATCCTTTACTTTTACTTAAGCTACCCATATGTTTTGGATTTTTTTTTTTAATTTTTTTGTATTTTTTTTCGGTGTGAAAAAAATTAATTTCTATTTTAAAACTAAAGTTAACAAATATTCATAAATAAAACAATCAAAACTCGAATAAACACACCAACAACAAACACATAACGTTGCTTAATATTGTTGTTGGAGTTTTATTGAATCCCTTATTTTTACGTTACATTTACAAACAAAGTCGGCATGCATGAAAGAAGCAAAAATCGCAGCACACCACGAATAGGAGGAGGGAAATGCATGCAGACAAAGTAGGGGTTTTTAGAATATTTTTTTGTGTTTTTGTTCTTTTTTATTTTAAAGTAAAATCAAAAAAAAGAATTTGTTTATACTTACAATCTTTTTAGACATTTTATGGAGCAAGGAAGCTAAAATGTTCTCGTTCTCTCTGAGTTGTGATTTCAACTAGATGTTGGCGATGACGATGATTGATGACGGACTTATAACGCGGCAACGGACGGATGTTGAATTTACCATGCGCATTTCTTATCTTTTTAGGGTAAGAGGAGTGTTGTGTGTGGAGTGAGAGAGAGAGAGCTGAGAGCAGAGAGAGACGGAGATTGATGCTTAATAAATTAGCACCAAAAAAAAGAAAAGAAAAAATAGGAAAAAAGGAAAAATTAATTGATGAATAAAACTACCACCACACCACCATGCCTCTACAACTACAACTAGTATAAGAATAAACTAACACAAATTCTCTATACAGTAATATAGTATATGATATATAATATTAAAAATAAAAACATGAAACTAAACTATTAAAATATAGCATATCTATACTATATAAATTATCTATAGTATATAATGTATAACGATTTCTGTGTATATAAGCCGAAGTAAAAATAAAAACAAACAGAAAAACTTGTTAGGTATCATCCCTATTTTCTTTTTCTCTTGCTTTTTTTCTTTTTTGTTGCTGAATTTCGCAATATTTGTTTTTATTTTAATATTATTTATTTTCGTTTTTTTTTTTTCGTTGAGCCTAAAAGTAGACCATAGAATGCGCTTCTTCTCTTTTATTTTTATTTTCAATGTTTTTTTTTATTTCTATTTTGAAAAGCAGGCCTCTTTAACATTGTTTCTACTTAATTTTTATGGCGCCAATTCAATTTTCATGGTTTTTGTTTTTTTGTTTTCTATTGTTTGTATGTGAATTCTTCATTCTTTTTTTTTTCTATACACCTTTAACACGCTTTTGTGTAGAGTGTTAAGGTGTAATAATATATTTGCATTACTTTTAGGTGTAGGTGGCGGTTAGATTCACATAATATGTACGCACGTTTTTTTTCTTCTTTCCTATTTCTTTTTTAACACAGTGCAACAGGTTTAAAGTAAGTGTTGTTTTTATTTTTTTCTTTATTGACAAGTTTTTTTGTTTTATGAAGGCTTTAAATAAAGGCTTTAAAAAAAATTAATAAAAAAGGATAATAAATTAAGAAATCTAGGCGTTTGTGTTAACATTAGTTTGATAAGCTCTAACATTTTCATGGATTCCAAACTAAAGAACTGAAGATGTGTAAAGCCATTAATTAGTGATCAGAGTTATAATCAAAGAATAAAAATGGTAGTTGGAATTGACCATGGAATTGTATCGAGGAATTATAAGGATGGTGTATCAAAACTACTCAACTAAATAGTTTCAAACTATTTGAAAGGAGTTCATTGAGTGTACTAAGCATTTTTCTTGATCAATAGAATCAAATTGTACGCCAATACAGATAAAACTATTTTATATGTTTGGTTGCTTTTCATGAATCTGTGCTCTACGTTTGAATTTCATCGATTCCATCTTAATTTTATCTCATGCCAGTCAATGTCCCTTGTCCGTTCTCCTAGTCTGCGTTTTCTCATATCCTACAAAATATTCCTTTATTTGTCTGCCTAGGGCCAACAACTGATAACAAAAAGCAGTAATATCAGGCTCTGCACCTCCCTACAGAGTACCCGATTTGGACTCGCCTACTCCTCTAGAACAGAAAGAAATGGTTTTATTTTGCATTTTGTCCACTTTATTCTCTGCTCTGGTCCCTTTCAAGACTAATCTTGATTAAATTAAAATTCTCTTAATTTGTTCAACCCTTAAGTCGCCACCTACGAATACTTGGAAGTTCGCTCACACCACTTGTGTGGCGTGTGTTAATTTTATATATAAATGGCAGTACCTACATCGCCTTTAAACGATTTCGGATGACAGATTTATGGCAATTTTATTTACTCACAGAGTTCTTGCCAGAAATCTGCTGCTCATTTCCTTGTGTTGAAGATGTCTAAGCTAACGGTTAAAATGCGGCTTCACGTCTCAAAAACATTCCTACTAGACTACTATGTATCTTATTTGAATATTGTTTATGTACTCGCCTCTGACTGCACACACAACCATGTTAGTTAGGATAACGACTGGTTTCTCACATCACCAACGTAGTGCGCATTAATTTTATCGTTGAATTAGGTCTAGAGGTTTGCGTTGTTTTGTCATTCCAAAGATTTTTCAATAGAATGGTGGGAAGGAGGGGATCATCGATGAAATAATTTTTTTTCTTCTCAAGATCTATGAACTCAGATTTGTAATCTTGAGTCCTCAATCCCTTGTTAAAGGCATAGAGCCAATGGCTGATGCCTATCTACAGCCACTGTTTTCCTAGGAACTATGAAGCTGATAGTTTTCGAGTGCCCACGAACGACTGTCGACTTCGAATCTTGAGCCCAAACTAAGACTAGCTACCAGAAACTTTGTTATTTTTTCTGCAGAGTTTATTCCGAGTTGGGAGTATCCTACTAATAGTTTCTCTAACTGATTGATATGTACCACGGTTCTCTTCTCTCGTAGCACTTAGGTCTTAAACTTTAATAGACTTCTGGTCACAGGAACATTCCTGGTAATTTTTATTATTACAACGGGCATCTATGTATATTCTAATCTGCTAAATCAAATCGGTGGAAACCTGATTTGATTGCTCAGCTCCTCTTACTCTGTAGCCGACTCAGGCACAGATATTTCCTTTGATTGCTTCTCAATTTAAAAATTATTCATGGAATATTATGTTTTTAATCCTGTTTCCGATTTCTATTGTTATCTACCATTGCTGTCTAGTAGAAAATTCCCCTGTCTATCATCTAACAATTATGTTCGACTTTATTGTTAAACCCCTACTGTGTCCGACAGACAGACAGGCTGGCTGACAGTTATGTATATACAGAATGTTTATCTTTTAAAAGAATTTTGATTATTTGATTTGATTATGTACCCGAAAATCCCCCAAAGAATATCCTTAATTACTATCAAAAGACCAACAAAGCAACAAAAAAGAAAACCAACAACTCAAGACGATGATGAAATTTGTTGTAACACATGTTAGTCAATATTGTTTAAAGGTTTTTGCGTTTCCAGCATTATTTCCTAACAGAACTTTTTCTTTTTTTTTCTTTTTTTTTTGCACTAAAAACGAAGAAAACAAAAGTTGTTAAAAATATTTCCCCTCCTTCTTTCTGTTGCTGTTATTTGTTTTCCTATGGACTTGTGACAAAAATTTGTATAAGAAAAGAGAAACGTAAAGAATATAATAAGGAAGAGAGAGAGAGAGAGCAGTGGAGAGAAGAAAGAGAACAGGAAGGTGAAAAACTTACACATAAAATTTGAAAGAATTGACAACTACAGGCAAAACTGTGAAAAGAAACTGAACGAAAAATTTACTCACCAACAAAAACTTTTTAATGATGAACAACTACCACTGCCAGTGAATAAGAAAAAGAAGAAAAAACAAGACAAGAACAGAAAACTTAAGCAAAACTCTTGTATAAAAGACATATAAAAAGTTTATGCTTCTTTTCTATCCATGCTTGCTTTTCCTTTTTTTTTTTTTGCCTTTCATGTATTGGTTCTGTATGTGTGTGGGTGCGTGTGTCTGTCTGTCTTTTAAACTGATGTTATTTAACAATAAACATCCATAAGAAAGCGGCAACAAGATTTCAGTTATAACCGAATAAAACAACAAAAACAAAAACAAAACGATAAAAAAAAGAACCAACAAAAGAAAGAAAGAAAGAAACAAAAAAAAAACAAGTCAAAACCAGCTAAATGTGGCTAACAATCAGCAAAAGATTCAAAACATATTTTTGTTTACTTAACAATGATTTTTTCTTAACAAACCACTATCCTCAGCACCCTTATCACTTAACTCTCATGCTCAACGACAGGACATCAGTATTCTCTTTCTGCATAGGGTGACATGTTTAACCTTTAAAGGCGAAGAAAAATTTCAACATAAAAATAAGGACAATTTAAAGTCTTTTTTAGTGTGATTGTCTGTGATAGCCTTAAGAAGTATCAATCCGATCAAACCCAGCTTAGCTTCCCACTCCACTACAGTCCAGTCTATTAAAGTCAACTTTGCCGAATGTAATAATTGAAATTATCTGCCAAGGTACTGCCAAGTATTTCTGTCCACTTTCTCGCTTACCTAATTGGTCATTACAACTCTTTAGCAAGGACGACAACCTAGTTTCTCATAGAACCCATGTTGTGTGTACTAATTTTATAGGTCCTTGCCTCCACGTCTTAGAGAACCACTGGGAAGGGATGTAAGTTGAATACGATTAATTTTGTAACACGTGAGAGGGTTATTCAGACCACTATGTTTGATCTCTAGGCTCACAATACTTTTGTTTATAGCAAGGGTAATATTTCCTTGACAACAAACGACTGTAATCTGTTCTAATTCATGCAAGAAGAATTGCTGCATAACGACAACAAATACTTTACATATCCCTGCCACAGATCCTTTTTTGATTATCCGTTTTACGTAACTAAAAATAGCGGTAATACCTCTTAGTATGTGAAAAGCTTTCAATGTCAAAACCTTTCAGAGAACGACCTTCTCGTGGAGGCCCCATGATTAAAGGTCAGAATAACTGAGACCTCAAGAATAGCATCACAACAACGAGCCGCTGTGCGTGTCATTATGGGGACCACTTCGACCGTACCTAATCTAACTTTTCTACCTTGGCCGAGCTAGAGAGTTGTTGAACTTCATTTTGTACATCGTCGTCAGCCTCCCACAGCAAAGGCGCAATCAGTGCTTTCGCGAATGATATAAGCGTTCACACAATACGCTTGTAAGAATCTTATTTGTAGAATGGAGTGTATCGTTTTAAAGACCTGGTGCATCCATATTACTCGCTTGTTAGCTTTAATCAGCAGGCGGGCTATTACGTTCATTAGTCTTGTTGCTTATAAGTCGTTTTTACCAAATCCTCTTTAAGGTTGGTAGGTGATGGAAACAATTCTAAATTAGAGATGGCTTGCAACTCCTCCTACACACGAAAAATTAATAAAATCCTTACCATCCAAACTGAGTTGTGTATCCTTTTTGCTATATCATCCTGTTCTTAGCCCTTTGTTAATTTACTTATTCTCCATCTTTATTCCGTATTTAAAACAAAACATATTTAATTCACTATAAAATACCCTATTAGTAGGCTTTTATTTATTTATACTTCAATCATCCTTAAAGTAGTCTCTGTAAAGCTACCATACAAAATAAAATATATTTTAAGCCATGATTAGAAATTATTTGTGTAAAATAAACGCCAATTTTATGAGCCGTATTTTATTTTTAACATGCTACACGAGGAAAACTGTTCTCTCGATAACCTTTGACAGCCATAAATTTATCTTCGATTTTGTAACATTTTTATAGCATATTCAAAGGCCCCACTGAGCAAAGCCGCTATAACATAAAAGGGTTTTAAATGTATTTAGGAATGCATAAGGAAATGTTTATGTACTAATAAAATCAAATGCTTTTCATTTTTATGTAATGCATTTAGGATTTAATGTCGGGGAAGAGATATATGCTCCTGTTTATATTTTTAAAGTTTCCTCTTAGCATATTTAAAGGCTTTGAATTTTAATTTGGAGCAACATATCTTCAGAGTGTTAAATATTCTCTGCAATTTAACAAGCAAAACGAAATGATTTGTAAGCGAAAAAACATTTTTCAATTTTAAACATTTAAGCCTACTTTTAGCCTGTGAGAACTGGTATTTTAATATACAATAATTGTGTATTAATAATTTATTTCCGTGTTCATCCATAGAAATTAAATTCAGAATTTTAATTTAAAAATTTTTGTTGCCTAATTTTAGGCACACAATATTTTAGTAAAACTTGCATACTTTAGGGGTTAGAATTTATTTTTAAAGCATTTCTTTGAATATTATTTTAAAGATTCTTCTAATTCTCTCTTTAAGATTATAGTTGTCTGCTTGTACATCCTTTTCATGAGAGAAAATCCTTTTTTTTAAAATGTTTTTAAACTGTCATTAAACTTTTATTTTTATACGTTTTATTTTTCTTCGCTTCTTCCTCTATTTGTTATACTTTATTGCCAAGTATTGATGCATTATAAATAAATGCCGTCTCCTTTGTATAGATTTTGTACACCATAATGCTGGTAAGAGTGTGGGGCAAGCGTAGCACCCAAAAAACTTTCTTATTGGGATCCAATTTTATTTCACTTTAAATCCCTGCCATAAGGTATTGTTGTTGAAGACTCCGCTTTCTTCGTGGCTGCTGGCTCACAAAAAACGAAAAAAGAGGAAGAACTTTTTTTAACATGTCAATGCAATTCACAATTGTATTCTTGTTACAAAATTTGTTCAAAAGATAAACGCAAGCATAGAGAACTGAAAGAAAGACTTTGGTTGCAGCCAAGTAATATAAAAGAGGAAGAAGAAGGGAGCTGAAAACAAAACAACAAAAAAAAACGAAAATGAGTTCCACTTTATTTTTCCTGGCGGGCTCATGTAGTAAAAGTAGTCTGCCACAATTGCAGAAAATGCGGGTTATTTTAAACAATACTGAGGTAAAGGCACCACCTACCATTATTTGGTACCAGACCATCATGGGTAGAACAACAATGGGTAAATCATTCGCGTCTATTTTCTCTTTTTTTTCATTGTTGGTTTTCTTGCAATTCAGTTCTTAAATTGAGTAGCTGGTGGTTTTTGCAGCAATTTATTGAAGTATGTTGCAGCGGTTTTAAATATCCAAAAAATCAATTTAAAATCGCAACATACTTTTAGGGTAAATTAAATTTTCGTCATACATCATACATTTTAATTTATTTTAAAAATTAAAGCACATTTTTGAGCATAATCAATGCTAACTTTATGAAATTCTAGAACAAATTAAGGCTAAATGTGATTGAACCGTTCTTGAAATTCCAAAAATCTGAAATACATTTGAGTTTAGTTGTATTTTTTCTAAAATTCTTGCATACTTCTGGGCTATATTTGAAAACTTGACAAATCAATACTATCTTACATTACATTGTACAGTTCTTTAATTAATTTATGACAGAAAAAAAAGTCTATCCACTTCCTCATCTTGATTTTTTTTAAATTTTTTTGTTGCTACTTTAGGTTATTACATTTCCCTAATTAAATAGTTACTTGCATGTAACAAATCAATTTAAATTTCTTTTATTTACTTATTGCCAGCAAATCCTTTCTCTTTCTATTCTTATTTTCTTTTGTTTTTTTCTCTATGTACCACTTTAATTGTTTTAATTACAATTTCCATAGCATACTTTTAGTAAGGTTTTTGTGGTTTTTTAACAAAATTTTCAAATTGTTTGCCGGTTATCTTAGCAAGCAAAGAAAATGTTTTCTTTTCGTTCGTTTTCTTTTCTTCAGATGACTTGATTGTGTTGATTTTGTTATTTCTTTGAATATTTTTTAATGGTTTGTCAATAATTTTTGAACATCATTTTATAGGGTTTTTCAATGATATAGCATGTTGTATTTAAAAGGAAGTGTGGGCTTTGATAGGGAGTTTGAAGTTTTTTGTTTATATCGGAATTAGAAAAGAAATATTTTGAGTTTACCATGTATTGAGATTATGGTTTGGCGCTTAGAAATCTTAGAAGAGGATCCCCTTGGTAAATATTTCTGTCAATTCCTAGTTCTGAACAAGATTTCTTGGTTTAATAGGTTCGTTTGAGATTTTGTATTGCCGTAATGGCCTATACAATACACTGACAGCTAGGTCACTCAATGGACTCGTACTAGAAAATAGAAAAGTTGACGAAAGGAAGAAACTACAAAAGGGTAAATCTGAAGCAAAATATACAAAGATCAGCTACGGAAGATTATATACAAATTTATCAGTTGTCTTAAGGCTTACAGTAAACTCCTCCGGTAGCGCGAAAAGAGTTTAGAAGCCTCCCCAAACAAACGTTCACCGCAGGTATTCAAGCGCTCCTACAAAGAACCATAAACCACAAAAAAGACGTTTTATAGTATACAACCTCTCCTGTTTTCCACACATCCTGCACATATGCGCTTTGAGGTCGATCCCAAATTTCCGTCAGCATCCCAGTCGCCAATTTACGATCGAAAAT
>QOCX01005596.1:0-11879 GCA_005959815.1 Sarcophaga bullata | reverse complement strand
ACTGGCATACAGTCTTCTGCAGTTCAATAAGCTGGCTGTTTGAATTTGGTTTTACTGCGAAATTCATTAGATAGTACAGTGTACAGTATGATGCCGACTGAAACCACATTTTTAGGTAGAATCAGTAAATATCGATCAATAGTTTGTAGCTAGATCTATAGGGAATCATACATTCAACACACGATACTTGCATGCACCTCTGTCTTTACAGGTATCGCTAAGGAATCAGAAAAATTGGACTGACAGTAGTAGTAGTAGTATTAAACTAATCAGTAGTTTTGACGATATTTTTTGCCAATTGATGCCTACCTATTTTGACCTAAGTAAAGAAACGAGGTCGTCTATCGACAATCGAAATTTATTAACGGTGAAACATGGCAACTTGCTCAAACACACAAAACTATACTAAGGGCGCTTGAGAAATGGATTCCTTGCAAAATTTATGATCTAATCTGAATCCGCGAAGAATATCGACATCACATGAACCATTAGACGTGGTAAGTTGTTTACAAACATTGATTAATGAATGTAGACATTTAAGAAGGTTTTTAAAGTGATCACGGACAGATGTGCATTAGAAAGCATTCAAAGCCACAGCGAAAAGATTATGTTGAGAAGAAACTCTCGACTCTTGTTACAAAAAACTGCAGAAGATGAGACGAAGTTGTTGCCAAATTGCCATTTAAGAAGTTCATTTATAAACAAGGACAGCAAATATCTTAGATGACTTTCTTGGGGCAAATAAAGTACAAGTATACATTAATGTTTCCCATATTGACTGACTTCAATCTTATGGCATTCTTAACTACATTTTTTAAATGTTAAATAATCCACTTACCCTTTACAAAAATAAATATGTTGGTTACTCTGAAAATATACACATATGTACGTACCTACAATTAAAAAGAAAAATTTTAAATTAATTTAAAAAATAATATATTTTTTTAATTAAAGAATATACAACAATAAATAATAGAAAAATAGAAACACGGACACTGGTGTGTTCGAGTGTTCGGTGTTTTCTCATAACAACTTTGAATGGATTTTAGTTGATTGCATTAAGAATGTCAAAAGTAAAGTTACTGCCGAAGACTTTGTGTAGAATTGAGAGACTTTTTAATGGCTATTTTATTTAATCTCACAGTTTTTGCCAGAAAGCAGACGCCGAAGAAATAATTGTTCATACATCGTTTTATTCGAGATGTCTGACATGGGGTTTGAACCGCGACCTCATGTCTAATAAGCCTATGAACGCACTACCCACTAAACTACGCCGCCTACTATTCATGTATAAAATTAACACACACAACAAAAGTGGTGTGAGAAGTTAGGTCGTAATCCTGACTAAAGGGATGTAATCACCAATTACGCACGTAGAATTATTTTAATTGACAAATGGGAGACCCCTTTGAAAAGCACTGTATTAATGACTTTAAATAAAAAATTTAAATTGAAAAAAGTAATCGTTGTTACCATTAGTAAAGCCAAAAACAAATACTTTAAAACGGCAACAACAATAAACAACGGTAATAGTGACAAAAGTAAAAAGTCTAATAATAACAACCACAACAAAATAAGAAAATACAAAATAAAGTAAACACACATTTCGAAATGCAAGAAGAAGAAAGAGAAAGGCCGTTAGAAAACAATCTACTTCTCACAACACTGGGAGACGAGAAAAAACAAAAAAAAAAGAAAAACAGAACAATAAAGAGACAACAACAAACAACAGGGGAAATTAATGAAAATAAAATGAAATAAAATAAAAACAATTCATTGAAAGATTAAGTACAACTAAAGATGAACTAATAAGATAAACAAGCAGCAACAATATATAAAGAAAAGACACAAAAGAATATAAAAAAAATTAAATAAAATAAAAAAGGGAAGCCGGATATTAAAAGATAATAATGAATGGATAAAATATTGGTAAAAGTGCTTTTAATTAAAACTACGAGTATAAAATTAAGTAAATAATGATGGTAAAGAGAAAACAATTAATTTTTCCTTTTTTTTCTAATTTAGTTGTAGGAAAAATATAATTTTATTGTAAAAATAATGATCAATTTTAGAAATCTACAAGATCTTGTTATATTTTATTGGATTTTACAGAAATTGTTCAACTTTTAAAATACTCTGCTTTGATTTTAATCTGTATAGTTTATCACTACACTGTCTTTTTTAATCCTATTCTTATAGCAACTTTGAAGATGCTGATACCTGTCGAGCACCTGATATGTAGCCAAAAGATACCACCTGAAATGCATAAACGTTACACAGTTTCTAGGTATGTATTCTAGTGATTCATTTTCATCATCATAGAGTCTTCATAATGGGTACGGGGAAAATCTCCGAACCTTGTCAAAAGATTGCTTACTAAACTCGAGTTGCTCCCGGATGTTCTGATGACCAGCTCAAATCTGCTCCCATTGCAGTTACCCAACTGAAGTTAGATTGTCTGAAACCCATTTCATTTAATAAGAATTCCTATTCTCTCTAATTTTACTTTTCTCTGACTATAGCCTTTCAAACACCTTTTCCTAAAATCTGAAATCAATAGTAGCGATAAATATCCCTTTCTGATAAGCTCATCTGACTGCTCACTTCCTTAAATGACCTAGGACCCAGCGAAATCTATCCTTATTGTCCCTGTTTAACTAGTTGATTCAACTTTTCCTCAAAAGAACCGAGGGCTTGGATGGCCTGAATGTTAGATAAAATGTACTTTCTTTGTACGCCCTATGCAAGTTGACACTCGCTAGTTATTTCATTCTGATGGAATTAACTTCTGCCCCTATTTCAATATCTGTCCTCATAATCTCATCCATATACCACAGAATGCACCGTCATTTAAAGGTATATGTAGCCATCAAATTAGTCTTGTTGCTCTTGCTGTTGCCCTGAACAAGAAGCACTTGTTCTATTTCCCATGAACCCCATACTTGACTTATACCAACATGGGCTAGTCTCAGTAGCTTGTTCAACAGCTTCGAGTTGTTTTCCGATTTGTTTTGCCTACCCAAACATCGACCCCATTAGTCACTATTGGCCTGACAATCGTGATAAACATAAATCGAGTGCTTAATCCTTTGGTTACACTGCTGCCATTCCACATATCATTATGGCGTTTATAGCCTTTTTTGAAGTGCTTCGTTTATGAGTCTTCCATACGTTTACGGTTTCCGTAATATTACTTAATCAAGGAGTCGAATACTTTCCTTGGTCTTGTCCAGGTTTATCTATCCTTAAACTCACCGTGTATAATGTCTTCATTTCAATGTTCCCATAGATCTGTCCACTCTATATACCAGTTGTCTTTTCAATATCTTACATCTTATATAGCTTGTAACTTTTATAAATTTTGGGATTTCAGATGTAAAGTTAAAAAATCACAGATTTTTACTTCTTTTTAATCAAAAATTTTGTTTTAAATAAAAATTCAGATTTTAAACGTTTTATTACTTATCATTTAAATGCAAAAATAAATAAAAAGATTGGTAATAGTAGTAGTGCTCACAATACAATTGTAGAGAGAGGGAGAGAGCGCCACAGATAGATCTTTACATATGGCAACAACACATTATGCAAAACATTAAAGGTCATTACTCTCGCTCACATTAATTATTTTTATTGAAGAGGCAATCAATAAAACCAAAACATACTGCAAAAAACATAACAAAATACAACAACTATAAAAAATATAATAAATTACAAAAGCAACAGACAACAGCAACTACAATTACAAAACAACAACATATACCATCGTAGACAAAACAAATTGTCTGACGTCAATCTATGGAAAAGAGAGTTAAACGGCAATTAAAAAACTTTTACTCTTTTAACATGCTGTTGTTATTGTTTTGTGGTGTACTTATATTAAATAACAAAACAACAACAATCACAAGCAACTAAACAAATTATATATTTGTTTTTTTCCATTGAAGAGAATAATATGAAATAAAGTGGCAAACCAATAAATGCCAGTTTGTAAAGCTCACGAAGGAAAGTGAGAAGGCAAGCGAATAGTTGTTTGGCCAGATACAGTTATTAAATTGTAAAAAACTTCTCTATAACAATTATAAAGATTGTAAAGATAATTAAGATGATTGTGTTGTATAATAAATACAGTAGAATCTCGTAAAACTTAACCGAAAAGGTGCATGAGTAATTATCTTTTTGAACTATTAACATGGCATATGACATATCAAATTTTATTTCATCATAACTGAGGGTGTAAAGAGAGCGATCATAGCTCTTTACATCTATGTAAAAGGATTAGATTTGGATTAGATTTGGGTGTTTCGATTTTGTTTTACGCAGCACAAATTTACCAAACGCTGTGAAAACACCAATGTCACTCCAGATACATAGACAAAGTACACAGGCAGCTGGTCAGCTGTTCGCATCAACTCTGTTTCACTGCAGCTACCTGACATTCTATTGAAGCTAGCGGCAGCAATGCTCAATGCAGTTAAATTGTGTTCCATCCTAGACAATAGGCAAACTGTAATTTTGGAAAGCGATAGACACATCCGGGTCGATTATATGGATCTTTATAACTTTCTGAATAGGACATTTCCTTTCAAAAGTCCAACTGTGAACTTCTGTTCTGAAGGTCAAGAAATTCCCGGTAATGCCCTTGTGGTTTACAATGATAGCTCTAAACAGGGTAGGTTGCGGAATATATATATTTGGGGTAATTAGCAATTTTTTTAAATCTCTTAATCTAGACAGACAGATTGACATGTGTGTGAAGATAAATTTAAATTTAACTAGCAGAGACAAAAACCAAAATTTTTGACAGAGCTAATGTTAAAGTTAACAGAGCAATGTTAAGTATAGCTAAATCGCAATGTTTACAATCCTCCACCTTATTGGAATGCATGTCGACAAACTAAAGTCTAAACCGGCGCGTGGAGTTAACATTTTTGAGATTCTACTGTAGATATATAATATATAAGCGCAGTAAAAAAACATCAAGAATTTATTATCAGACACGACATGTAATTATTGTAATTTTATTGTTCTGACAAAAAGTTTTTGGGGAATTTTTCTTTTTCTATTTGTCATATTGATTCCTATAATTGAGTCGATTAAATTGAAATGATGAAAGTAAAATATGGTGGAGAATTTTATCTTGTAAGCGAAGCTACTAAATTTTAGGTTTCTGTAATAGTTTTTCTTTTCAATTTTGTTGCACGAAATTTATGTCAAGCGGAAATGTGTATGCACACACACGTGCGTATACATAATTTAGTTTTAATACATATTGTACGACATTAATACATAATATATGTATCATATGTACATAAAACAATAACCACAAATGCCTTAGTGACTTACAGCATTATAAATGAAAAACACAATACACAAACAATACATGCATACATGTACATACATGTATACATATTTTTATAATTTATGTTACATTAAATATTTAACAAAAATATTCACCATAAAGTACTTGAAACAGAAAGAAAACATGCAGATGTTGAAGAATAATATTCCTAAGAACACATAAAAATAAAATCTAAAATTTCTCATTTAAAAATTAAATGAAATTTTATTTTAAAGTCAAAAATTCTTGGGTTTTCAAAATTTTGTGTGAATTTTTATAAAAAATTAAACAAACTTTTCTTATACTTGAAACTAGCTTTATTAAATCAAATACGAATCATCTTAATCCACAACAATTTGTCTCCTTTGTGGCAAAACCATTATTCCAACAGTGCACAACTCCTTGATTTTCTAAACGAAAAATTGTGTTTTACAGGCCGCTATGGAATTTAAATTTACGCCATTAAGAGTGTTAAGCGGAAATCGAAATAAATAAAAATCTAAAAGCGTAGGTACATTAAAAATTTTCAGCGTAACTCCCTTAATGCCTGCCGGGTCAAGTTTGTGTTTGGTCTAGCGATATTGATCATCTTGCTTGATGATCAGAATCAATCGTTTGATCATGTTATAGAAACGCATATTGAACAATTCTTATCCGATTCCTTCAGAAACACGGCATTATCTTTCATGGTTCATTGTTAATTTAAGTGGCACCAAAACTTCGAGCTCTTTTGTGAGTTCAGCTCTCCTTAAATGGCTAAAACAGTGCGATCTTTGCCGAGTCCTCCAACAACGTTCACTATGGTTCTGTGCCGATCATGCATTTGCAGTCTGGCAACTTCCATCACTTTCCTTTTTTACGTTTTTATCTATTTATTCATATTCTTTTCGAGACATGTGACAATACCACGAATACTTTGGAAGTTTTAATGATAGCCTAATAAACAAACAACTTTTAAATTAAATTTTATTATCAAAGTCCGGGTTGTGTGAAAAAATTGTTACGTATCGAGTAATGAGACGAAAATCATTTTTAGCTCAATTGGTACGTCAAGTAACAGAATTGCCAAATATGGTGTGAGGATAAACCACAGACAGTTCAAGAGCTGCTATTGAACCCTGAAAGATGGGCTGTTTGTTGCGGTTTGTATGTAGAAGTGTTTCACAAGGACAATAAAAATTGCAACATTACAGTCATTGAAATAAGGCACTTTGTGATGATTACTGGCTTTTTTTTGTCCCAAATAGAAGAGTGGGACTTAATTGGCATGTGGTTTCAACAGGACGGTACAATAAACTTAATGAGAGGCGAGCTCTATGAACAATTAATTTCATGTTCTGGAACACAGCATTGACACTAGACTGCTATTTGTGTAGATGTGAGAAGCCTCTCGTCGGCAGGAATAAATCAACAACAAAATGACGGTCCCCAAATAAATATGTCAATAAATTCTACAATTTTCGGTATTTTTTTTTCAATTTTCAAAGACCAAACGGTAAAAAAAATCACCCGTTATTTAGTATAAATTATTTACTAAATAAATTAGAAAAATAATCGAAATTTTTAAGACATTTTATTATAAAATTTGAACATTTTATTAAAAATGTGACAAGGCGGACGAATAATAACATTTAATTTCATTATAATAGTGTTGCCATTGAACTAAAATTGATTTGTTTTCAGAAAATTAGGCTCTAAAAGAAGGTAATTTTTTTTTATTAAATTAAAAGCTTTCTCCTTGAATCTACTATCACTATTTAAAAATACAACTCACATGAAATACAATGGGAATTTAGTGTTTATTTAAAGGAATATTGAAACAAAAACTGTTACATCTGGCATTTTTGTACTAAAAATAACTTTTATTGCTGAACAGCACATTAAATTGAATTGATGATGATAACATGGAGAGACGAATGAAAGACGAGGAAGGAAGGGGAGTTTTACGTTAAAATTATATCCAAAAAATAAATGTATATGTTTCACCAGATGTTATAGTAATGACAACCGGTAATAGTGGTTGTTTTTTTCTTCCCGTTTTTTGAAGTGAGAATGACAACATTTATGTGTGTTCTGCTGCCTTCTCAAAGCTCTAATGGATGCCAACTAAATAAAGGGGAATAACAACTATGTACATGAATACGGATTAAAATAAAAACAATATTGAACAACTTCTATAAATAAACAGAGATGCTGTTGCTATCTATTTTAGAAAGATATTTTGACGGCCACCTTATGTAAAGAGCATAATTTTATTCATCATTCTCTTTGATATTAAGGCCCCCAGCAAGCAATTATTTTTGACATTTCTCTGCAGTCCGTCGTTGTGAAACATTTAGTTTCCATGGTATTTAGAAAATACTTAAAAATAAATGCAATTGTTTCAATATGTCAAAAAAAGCAATGAGCGTTACAAAAGGCAATACGCAAGCAAATGTTTAATGAAAAAAAGAAAATAATTTTAATTGCTTAGAACTTTAGGTTTAATTTACCACAATTAGAAGGTTACCATATGGGACTTTATTCCAGTGACTATTAAAATTTCAAAGTACAACATTGCTCTTAATTTTTATATTTTTCTTCTCTCTTTTTACTCTCATGCACTCTTTTTTACTAATTCCTTTACTTTATAACGATTGTCTTGTCTTATTTTTTGTATTATCGCAGTAATGTGGACAATGTCAACACCCACCTTAAGGACTCCTCAATATAGCGATTTTCTTGTTGTTACTGTGGTTGTTATTGTTGCAATAATATCAAAACAATCCAATGTTTACCGTCATTCAACATTCTCTTACAGGAAAGTGTGTTTGTCAAAGCTGTCTGACAAACGAGAAATGACTAAGATTTGAGGCTTTTATGGGATAAATGAAGTTAATTTCGAGGTTCTTATTTATCTAATGTTTCATATTCAATTGAAAAAAATTGCATTTATTTTTAGAAATAAAATATTATGGATATTCGTTTCAGATTAGGTTAGACTCACACGGAAATCATTAATATTCCCTTCCTATACTAGTAATCTACGGAAAGTACTTCTGAGATAATTTTAAAGTTTGTCCAACCTAACGACGCAAAAAATTCGAAGCCTTAAAAGAAATGTTTTCCCAAGCTCCCTTCAAAGCCAAACAATTGTTTATACCAGGATGAGCAGTTTCCCTTTTAACCTCGGTAAATCAGTAAATCTGCATGTTCGCTGGAAGCTCACAGGCGTAGGTACTTCCGTTACGACTTTCTATTCTTTATATGACCAATTATCAGTCATAACCCAATCCATAAGCCGTTAACCTTAATGCATATCAAAAACATGTAAATCTCGGCTATCAAGCAAAACTTAAACTAATTCCAGCTAGTGAATGAATACTGCAAATGGACATTGTACTTATTTGAAAAGATCAAAGCGATTATTATAATACTATCCACATCTATGTCAACATTTATGAAACTGCATTGAACATACTGATAGAACCCACAGTCCAGTCAATTATGCGTGGCAGATGAATGTATATCAAACACCATTATCACAGAGATTTAATACTATTTATCCCTCTGAGATTTCCATAATTATAACATACACTAGCCTTATTAGGTTTGAGTTTCGACTCCTGTGGGGTAGATTTCAGTGCTTTGATTATAGCTAAACCGTCAAGCCTTTAAACTATATCCGCATAGAATAAAGAGAGCCTTTACTAAGTCTCTGCTGTGCAAGAAATCTTAGGACTTCACTTTCGTTTCTTTTCAGTATAAACTTAAATCGCAAAACAACACCACGTCCACGTCCCAGCTCTCAGCTTCAAACCTTATTCGTTTTGTTTATCTAATTATAAGTGATAGCTGCTCTGTTTCCTTATTATTTCATTGACTAGATTGGAATTTCGAAATTACGATTGAAAAAACACACTTTTACATTTACAAAACTTGGTTCCTTTCTATTTTAGCATGCTTACACACCAATTTATTCTATAAACATTGTTTAGATACGTCATCTACTCAACATGTTGCTGAAATGCATATGCATATACACAGACATATTTTCCAAAGCTGATATTCTTGCGTTTTTCTTTATTCCTTTTAGATTCTTTTAAAATGTACTTCAACGTTTTAATTTCTAAGAACTGGCACCCCTGTTTTACGATTAAATGTAATTTTTAGCTTCTCTTTTCTCTCTCTCACATAACAGCACTAAACAGGTTTCTTACTCAAAACATTGCATTAAAGCTCGTGGAAAAGTAAATGTTTAAGGGAATGTGGGTGTCTGTCTACTGTTTACAACATGTATGTGTTAGTCAGTACACTCTATTATGGATATGAAAAGAAGCGAACACGTAAAGAAGGCAAACAAAATAAAATAGTCCAGGCAGCAAAACAAAAAAAATGAAAAGGATGTATGAATGAATGAATGAATAAACAGCTACTGCAAGGTAAAAAATATAAAACACAGTCTAAAAGATAGAAATTTTAATAGTGTGTATGTCTATTAATTCAGAGCTATTTATATGTGTGTTTGTATATGTAAGTGTTACCCAACTGTCTATGTGTAATAGCTGTCTCAACTCTTCAATGTGAAATTTATAAAATTAAAACAAAAACGGTAGAAGCATTGGTATATTTGCAAGTACATTAAATGAAATTACAGTTACAACCGAAATAATAACTACAAACTTTGTGTGTAATGGCGCATGGCGACACATCAAATTTAATTCATCAAATTTGCATATGTATTGATAATATTTGTTTTGCTTAGCACAACAACACTTTAAAATTTTACTTCCAACTTCATTGCATAGTTGTTGTGAAGAAGTAGAAAACAAATGATTTATGCAACATAGGTAGTAAAAATCAAAAGTATTTTGACATTCTTCAAACTCACCTCGACCCTAAATAATATTTACCAACACAATAAGAAAAAAGGTGAGTTTGATCCATTATTTGATGTGTGGAAGGACAACCTAATACAGAAATTAAATCAACCATTAAAATATTTATGTAGCAATCTCAAACCTCAACCTCAAATTATTGATGTCTCATTTATTTTGAAGCACCCTATTGCATGGTACATACAATATTCAACATTCTCCTTCTCAATTATCTTCTGTATTAAAATGTACTCTTAACTCATACCTTTGGTCTCTTGCAAAGTCTTTCATGTGCTATTTTATTTTCTTGTTTTTGTGTTTCTGTGATATATGTACATGATGTTAATATAAAGGACTTTGGCTAATCATGTACAAAAATATCATTTAAAAACATAAAAAAAAAAATATTAGCACCTAAACAAAAAAATAAAAAAATTTTTTAGAATTAGAAGGGAATTGTTAGCGATGAACTTTTATAAGATATTTTTTAAAACGTTTTCTGTATTTAAATTTAAACACAATAAATTGTGTGTGAGACATCAGTTTTTTTTCTTGCTAGAAAACCTTGCTGATTCCACTATTTGTGGATTACAACATAGTTCAAATATCCGTCAGGTTTTTTCTGGGAGGAGCGAATTCGAAATGTCATATTTTCCATGATTCTGGAGCATAAATCGGGCTGAATTTTAGCGATGGTATAGGTATGTTGTTGTAGTCACCGTAGTCTAGTAGGTAGTGTTGTTGGCTTATTAGACGAAAGGCCAGGGTTCGAATCCCCGGTCAGACATCAAAAACGAAATATGAAAAAAATATATTTCTTCGGCGACTTCCTCTCAGCAGATTTCTGGCAAAAACTCTGAGAGTAAATAAAATTAAAATTGCCATGAAAAGTTTCTCAAACAATCTGTCGTTCGGAGTCGACTTTAAACTGTAGGTCCCACTACTGATTTATAAAATTAACGCACACAACATAAGTGGTGTCAGAAGCTAGACCGTAATCCTGCCTGAAGGGTTGTAATGGCCAATTATGTATGTATGTATAGGTTATGTTGTCTTTGAGGATCACTGTGGTTTGTGACTTATTCGTAGGCTTACATCGTGGCCTCGTTTATATCTTATAAGGCTAATTCTTTTGATTTGGAAATGACTTCCCTTTATTTTTATCACCAAACAGTTGGAAAGACTGATTCTTACTTTCAGAAAATAATGGAATGCGACTTTAACGATTGAGAACTCATAACATCCGAAACCTATGATCGCACTTTTAAATAACTTAAGGCATTTTGCATTTTACATAGAAGTCAATTGAGCACACTTAGCTGCCTATTGTAATACTATATGAAACGCTGATTCAGAGGTAACTGATAAGTGTAAGGCATTGATCCGCAAGCACAGAAAGGAATTGCTTCTGGATTAGCGTTATTATTCAGTCTGAGGCATAATGCTTGGGTAGAGGTTGAGTTATTTAACAGATCAACAATTATTTGTTAGAATTGTTTATTGTAATTACAATTATTTAAGTAACATTATAATTAGGATTCGGTAACACCGTTAAGTCTTTAAGAAATTTGCCGTAATTGAACAACAATTTTTTCCTAAAGACTAAAAATTATAACAAAACTCAAAAAATCAAATTCTTTTTTCTTAATATAAACAAACACCCAAACCTTTTTTGGTAACGGTTA
>QOCX01005595.1:0-12608 GCA_005959815.1 Sarcophaga bullata | reverse complement strand
CCTCTAGCTTTTTTCGGAGTGGTATACAGAATTGTCATAATTGTGTTTGCATATAAATTTAAAGACTCTCGAAGAGCTAAATTTTGATACACGATCATTCAAATCCGTGCGGTGGATAGTGAAATATTTGTGTGTTGCATATACATTAATTTTGGCAGAAACAAAAGTGTAACATTTTGTGTTTTCGGTTGGTAAAATCATGCCATTCGTTGTTTTCGATTGAAACAANNGCCATTCGTTGTTTTCGATTGAAACAACCAATCAATTGGTAATCGCGAGAACCCAGCATTTGTCGTAGTCTGGTAAGCTGGTGTGTGTTAGTGCTGGACACTTATTGAGTACCGATTATTTGTGGTCCGCTGTTTAAAGGTAGATGGAGTTTCTTTTTTTATTTTGACTTTATTTTACGTCTGTTGGTGGTAATACCAGATTACCAAACTTATGCCGCCAGAACGTCGGCGTTAAAAGGGTAAGGGTGATGAGTCGGACCTCTCAGAGGTGCAGAATGACGCCACTGAGGCCGCCGCTAACTCCAGTGCCACGCGTTAGATACACAGAGAGTAGGCTCTCGATCCCAGATGTCGAGGCCGTCGTAGCCATGGGCAGTTCCCTGCTCTGCCTGCTGCGTCGGTAGTAGAACCGAAACCCGTAGAGACATGGTCGGTCGTCATCAGAGGCAAAAAGGGTGTGACGTCCAAGGAGATCGTCGAGAAGGAGGTGGGCCCTACTTTGGGGATTCATGTGCACGAGGTTCGGCCAGTCAGGACCAGTGCGAGGTTTGGGGAGGTAGGGTTAGAGGTGTCCGTAACTGACAAGCTCGATCCGAATGTAGTAGTGCAACGGGTGCATCCGGAGATCGCCCCGGACGTATTTATGGAGGAGCTCTATGCTTGGAACTTCAAGCATAGGATGACTCCCAAGGTTTAACGAAAGAGCATCCGCCTCGTGACTGATCCATGGAAGCCCACTGGTAAACAGAGCGCAAGACAACAGTGCCAACCTGCCAATCGTAATCAAACCGTTGTCATTGAGCTGTCATCCGAGTGTTGTCATAAAAAGCTGATGTCAAACACCGTTGTGTGATTGGTGATCTTCGTAATTTAAGTTTCGAGTAATAGCACTCGAAAGCGCAGTGTTATCAATAGGAGCGTAATAAATATCATAATTAAATATGTGAAGCTACAACCGACATAAATAAATGAATAAATAAACAACGACAATAACAGTAAAAATCTTTTTTTTTTTAATTTCAATTTCCAAGTATCGAATCTACAAAACTTAACGTTTTTAAATATTAAAAACAATGCATAATAAAGTCGGGACCTTTGATAGCGTTCGTTATTTTCATTTGAACTAGACGTAGAGTAAACTACCGAAACAGTGCCTTACCTTAGTAGCAAGGAACGTGGAAGAATATGATTTTAAAAACGTTTATAGTAACTGAAATAAATTATTAACACCATAAGACAACTGGACTGTAATCACAAGGTTAAAAACTACTCAAATAGAGGAGTATAGTAACTATTAAGACGACAATATTTTCAAATATGTTGTTCGAAGATCTCCACAAAGAAGGATTTTATAATACCGAAAACATAATTTCATGTTATGTACAGGACAAGGTCAATGATTTTCGTTTACGCAGATGGTATGGCAGATGAGACGATCCAAATTTACTTTCTGAAATTTTCAAACCTACTCTGAAGATTGCGGTAATACCTATTTAGTAAAATATGTTTTATGAAAGTTAATCTAACCAATACAAAGATCAAAGCAGATCTAAATTGACGTACTGTATGTAGGTGTACAGACAGTATGTCCTTGTAATCAAATTAATTTATGATTACGGTTACGATCGTAAAAGTAGATGAGTTTAGAACAACATTGTGAAAGTCTTTCCATTCTGATTTTATCATGAAAGTACACCCTCCATAGAACATCATCTGAATATTCACTGACGGTACTAGTTCACGTCGCAAAGTGAATTTCGTTCTTGTAACAGTACCTAATATTAGAAACAAAATCTACTCTTCTAACTAGAAATAACCCCACTATTTCTTCTTTTTGATTTAAAGTGCTTTACATAAAAATTTATTGATTGTTCTGTTCATTTTCAATTTGAATTATTTTTAGAATGTTGATTTATGATCAACAACAATATCGCAACATCAATAAAAACATTAATCTAAGATCATAAAAAGATATGAGACAAGTCCACAAATTGGATTATAATAAAGCTCGGAAGGCAACAAGAACGTCTACAGTCTCTGAGTTTAAAGTTATTGTAAGAAAAGTAAAGGCCAAGACATAATCTAGAGCAGTAAAAGTAGCTGCATCACCGCAAACAACTAGAAAGTCACGATGATCCCAACTTCAACACGGATTACATGTCAGACAATCACGCAAAACTCCTTACACATCAAAAGCAGACCAGAGTAAGCCTATATATATATAAACGAGCCGATATCATTTTAGAGGAATATTTAATAAATAATTACGAAGTATTTGATGGAAGAAACCTCCAATAAGATGACTAAGCCATAATAAAATCTACAACGATAAATTTATTTTATAAAAACAGTAAAGGATGGTGGTCTAGATGCGCAAGACAGTATTGGAAGTTGATAATCTGATTTTAATTGTTTCAACGATTATAAAGAAGGACTATGTGGATATTTATCCCACAACTGACTGTGGCAACAAGACAGCGATCCTTAACCCACCTCCAAAATTATTAAGGAGTCACCTTAGTCTAGCAGGTAATGTGTTGGCTTATTAAACTAGAGCCCGTGTGGACAACCTCTGGCTCAGACATCTCTAACAATAAAATACAAAAAATAATTTCTTGAAGACTTCCACTTTGCAGTCTCTGGCAAAAATTCTGAGATTAAATAAAATTGGAAGTTAAATCAAGAGTTTATCAAAAAATCTGTCGTCCGGAGTTGCCTTTAAACTGTAGTTTATGGACAAAATCAACACCCACAACCAGCGTGATGTGAGAAGCCAGCTCGTAATTCTGACTAAAGGGTTGTGAAGACCAGTTAAGTACGTACATCAAAGCTACATAAAAAAAAAAAAAAAAAAAAAAAAAAAAAAACGTTAATAATATTTCTAGGTCTTTATTGGCGTTAGCCATTAGAAGATTTTAAGTCTTGTTGTTTGTTTGAGGCATTTGATATGGTTAAAAGAAAAATCGTAATAGAATTTATAGAAAATGTTAACTTGTCTTCTGCTTCGGTAAATTGTTGTTTTTCTTAGTAATAAATGACGGTCTGGCGGTTTTGGATTTTTTTAGTCTTAAATTTTTTTCCTCCAGCGTCCAACCTTGGCATGGTGGGATGCTTGAAATAAATCGGTATGGATAATGAATTCACGACTAATAATCTCTAATCAGTAGAAATTTGGTTTCAAATACTAAATATGATCATAGCGGAAATTGATGGAACATGTATTAAGTTGCTCGCACAGAGCAACAGTTTTAATTTTGCATATATTGTTGAATGCTATTCTTTCCTTGGCGATTTGTCAAAAGAGGTAGAATGAATGACAATTAATTTGACTGATGTAGTTTCAACAAGTTGTTATCAAGTGTCATAGTTCGAAAATTTCTTTTGGAAGATCCAATAGAATCTTCCATCCTTTTTGTTTTTACTATTATTTACAAGAAAATTTATAAAAACTAGGACAAACTCTTTGTTCCTTACATTTAGATGTTAATAGATTTACATGCTTACTCAGTGTATTGTCCAGTAAATTGAATTTGAAGATGAGTACCTAGACTCTAGCAGCATGAGTATCTATTTATACATTTAAGAGATTTTTATATTAAGTATAATTAAAAATGTTTACCGGAAAATTTGCGCTTTGCGCGTTTAAACGACTGTCAAAAATCGTCTAATATTTGCAATTTGCGCAAATATTATTATTTTGCTTTGCGCAAACATTAGTGGTGGTTGGTTCAACGGAAAAAGGACACATTTTTCAATAAACGCTTAAGATCCTTCACAAAACTTTGGAAATTGTTAACTTAAAGTGAATTTGATAGGACAACATATAAACTTAGCTGACGTACTCCTTAAATAATAACTGAGGTAATTTTTGTTCAATTTTATCAAACAAAATGTCAATATCTTTACAAGGGAATGTACTTTAAGAATGTCAACTCTTGTTTTATAGTTTTTAATTAAATTTTTCAAAGTTGAAAAAATATTATCTTCCAAGTTTACCATCAAAACTCATAACATATAAGTTTGAACAAAATGTTTATGTGCACAGATTAAAGGATAATCTCTCCCTTTCTAAAAAAAGACTTTGGATTGGTCAAATTGGTTCAAACATATTTGAGTAATCAATAATTTTGTGTGAAAGATCAAAAACAGTTTTTGTCAAATAAAACGAGTTTGGAGAGTTCGAGAAATATAAAAAAAGTATGTTTGAATTCTACTCAACCTACTGAACAAATAAGTAATATTAGATAATTGGTGATATTTTCACTGTCGCACCGTGTTGCTAATTTAATTACAACAATTTATGAATACGGTTACGGTAATAAAATGTTTTGCAATGCATCGCTAGTATAAAAGTGATAACAATGAAGCATACTTTGTGGTTTATTGTTGAACATAATTTTTTTATTAATGGCAGGTGCTTTTTTCTATTAGATTTTCGGTATAAAAATTTTTGGGACACGTGGTAATGTGTCAAATATGCTTAATAACCTTTGCTGTAAATTTTTGAATTTAAATTGAAAAAAATGTTTTTTGTGAATTGAATTTATTTCATCAGAAACGATATTAATTTTTGATTTTATATGCACATTTTTATATGCTTTGAAATATTTTCGGAAAAATATTTCACACCATTTAAATATTTAAAATACTATTCTGTATGATATTTTCTGAAAAAACAAAAAAAAAAAATAAAAATATTTTTTTTAAACATACATTCTCCTATTTTTTATTCTTCACATACCTTCATACACACAATTTTTCGTTTTTCAAATGATAAATGAGTGACACGCAGCTTTCACAAGAAAAATCGTATCATGACACTGTCAAAATAAAAATTTATGTCTTCCAGTATTTTGATCTTAGCAAATTTTAACGTGTACCACAATACAATTTTTGTTTGTATGTCATATTTTATACTTTTGAAGTTTTATGGAGTTTAATAAAAATATTGTGAAATCAATTTCGTGATACGCATGAACAATTTCTGACCCATTTTTCGTTTTTATTTTAATGTGGGAAGTATTGCAGGTATTATTAATATTTTTTCCAATAAAATTGACAAATTTGTTTAGTTTCAAATTTAAATAAAAGAAAAATAATTGGAAATGATTGAAAAATAAAAAAAAATATAAAAACATTTCAATATTCAACAAACTTTTTTAATTTTATTATTTTGTATATTTTTTATAGATGAAAAATTAAAATGTTTTCAGAATGATGTATATTTAAGTACACTTGTCATTATAAATAAATATGATTGTAAGTTGGAAGCTGTTCTTCACAGCTGTTCTTTCTCCATGTGTCGTACTTACTCACACAGTACGTATTTTTAGTTTAGGAAGCTCCTAAAACACTTAGGGCCATTGTTTCAGCTTGACTTTAACTAAAGGGAGGATTTTAACTTGTTTTTCGTTACTATAAGTGGCCAATAAGATAAGCAGAAGTAAGCTTTAAGCTAAAGGGAGGATCATCCTACCGGTAACTTTTAAAGTTAGGTTTACGCCTCAACTTGCCATATTATCCATTATTTTCAATATGGCAACTTGTATTATAAACAAAATGAGCAAATACAACAACAACAACAAAAAAGCCAGTCGTTGACACTGTGTTTGAAAAAAACTTGTTTAAGTGAACAGTTTATCGGCATTGCTCCAACACTGTCATTATTTTTGAAAATGTTAACTTTATTTAATCTGTAAGTTGTAAAAACGAAAATAAGTTAAAGGTTCCCTTTAGCTAAAGGTAGCTTTAAATAAACCTAAGTTTAACGGCAAGTTGTAATAATGGCTCGTAGTGGGATTCAAACCCTAGCCTTTCGTCTAATAAGCCAACACTCTCTACTAGACTACGGCGGCTTCAAATATATGAAACCTTAACCATTATTAATTCATAGAGTACACATTTTGGTTTGATATATCAATATTTAAAGATCCATTGATTTGGATAATAATAATGACAAGGCCTTGAGAGTTACATTTTCTGAAAGGTCATTTTATATTCTTTAATTCTATATAAAATAAGTAAAACATATTTTATAAAGGTATTAGAAATACAGATTAAAGCAAAATTTCATTGTTTTTAGGACAAAATTATCTGACCGTTGCTAACTTATTATTTTCTTTTATTATCCAACATTTATTTATTATTATTATAATGGTACATTTCCCTTATTTATAAAGTGTACAAAAGTTCCACAAAAAATAACTTCAGAATTAAATTATACACTGTACGAATTAATAGTTGTCAAACAGTTTTTTTTATGAAAATAATGGACTTTTGTTTCAGGGTATACTTCCGAAATATTTACTCCAATATGTATAAATATATTTTCCTTATTTTAATCCTTTGCTTTCACCTACCCGACAGTAATTTTAATAAAAAATTGTTTCGATTTTGCTTATCAGTATTTTCACTTAGGTTAGGTTAGGTTAGAGTGGTAGCTTTGATACTAAAAGCTCACTTGAGCATGTTGTGACGCCACCGGTGAACGCAGTCCCTGTACTGACCAACTTCTTCCTACCTGGTTTGGAGGAAGTTGCTCAGCGCAAGGCTGCACATTTAAAGCACGTCTACCCCACTCTGGAAAACCAGCCCAAAAACTTGATAAACGAAGCTATATCTTTAATATCAATGGACGATAACTTCGTCAGGCTGACAAATAACCTATATCTGCACCTCGCAAGAGATGGTCATTGACAAGGAAGTAGATAACAGTCTCATCTTCCTTAGTGGATCTGCATCCACTGCAGAAGTCGTTAAATTGGAGTTGCATTCCTTCCGCGTTTTTCCGTAACACAATGACCTGTAAGCAAACTGTGATCGAGATGACGTTACGACTAGGATCATAAATAGTAAATGATAATGGCGCCTCCAGGCGCCGTTCTAGTGCAAAGGGTTAAAGATTATAGATTACCTTCAGAAACAGTGACTCTCAACGCGCTTGGTGTATGAATTAATAGTGATTACGTAAGCAATTCATATTTTTTGTTTTCTAAATTTATATAATTTTATTAAACGGTACATTTTCATTTATTTCTAATTTAATTTTACGATCCGCTATGGAAAGAGTTTGTACACCTGCTATATTATTGTGGTCAAATAATTTGGTCTAAAAACAAGAATTTATATCTGTATTTCTAATACAATTATAAAATATAGAAAGAAATCAAAATGTCTTATGTCTTATGTTTGCATTATGAAAATCTTTATCTAAAAACTCAACTTTAATGATAACAATGAGTGTTGCAGCGATTACACATCATGCATATTAAGTATTAGGAAATTAATTTATATTATCTGGAATACCATCGACAGCACTTAAGCTGATACTATAACAACAACTTCAACAATACCAGAAGTCATAGTCAGTGCTGCAAAACGTCATTTCTAATGGATGACAAAACGTTGTAACAACATCATATAGCTCATCAATGCCAAAGAGTGCAATGACAGTATCAACAACATTGGCACTACCGTCGCGCACAGGTAATGTCCGTGGATTTGCAACACTAATCTAAAACTGTTGTTGGCATTATCAACAAATGCATCCTAATATCACCAACCACCAGCAGCAGCAACTACAAGCAAATAACGGTAAGTAATATACTACAGCACATTAAGCCAAGACACCAAATTTCATGCCCACATTAGAACGATGATAATAACAGTTGCCAAACATTAGGGTAAATAAAACGATAATAAATGCTAATGTGCTCAACACAATTGATATAAAAGTTTTAAAAAAAATCTTCTTTGGTAAAGGCTGCCTTAGCCAGTTAAGCTCCAATTGAACGTTCTCCGAAACAAGCTAAACACAGTGTGAAAAAAATAATTATTCCTAATAGCAGACAGCAATGTGGCATTCACTATTTCAATTTTATACCGCTTCAACCATTCAACATATACCCTTCTTTACGGACCCAAATATCTACAAATTTGTTTTATTATATATACGAAGGCATTTAATAAAAAAAGTTTCTTAATAGTGTGAAATCCAAAAACGTTAGCATCTAGACCCCTCCGCAATTCAAGACAAAATAAGTTGGTGATCATGCGACACATTGTACTTGACATGCAATGAAGTGGCTTGACCGCAACGTCGTTCCTCAAAGAAATAAGCCGTCTATAACGCCGGCAGCACAAAAAAATTCATACAAAACTAGTGCCTTTTTCGGAACACACTAGATGCTCTTTATCTCCATGAGGAAGAGATATCGTTACACAAGCAACAATTTTAGTTTTAATCCAAAAATAGGCCCTCAAATCGCTGAAGATAACTTATCTTAAAAATAGGGTCAAAGGGAACATTTATTTTGAGCAAAAGCTATTTATTTATTTGCACGTCCATGGTGTAGAAAAAGTAGAAAAACGCTTCTCCTGAGGCCTTAACAAACTGGCCAATGGGATTTAATGGGAATAAAATACACTAACAACAATCATGCAAACATGTATGAATGTAAACATATTGTTTAAACATATGTAAACATATTGTTACATTCATAAAGAATTCTATTGAAGGGAAGAGCTAGAACCCTTTGGGCCTACGAGAAACATTCATGCAGACTGTTAAGTCGTACGTATAAAAGGGCAAAGCAAAGCATGAAAAGTGGGAAAGCAGAAGTTGCAGTCAGTCTTTTGTGAAGACGCGCTGCGTGTGAAGTAAACCAATCATGATTTGAAGATCTCCCGTTTCACAAAGATCTACAGAACAATTGTGTCTAAGTTGTACTTGTTTATCTCAACGGTTGTAAACGAGTTGGCACACCCAAAAGGTTGTGTGATTAATAAAGGATTTATTTAAATTGAAAGACAACTTTATTTTTATTTTTATTTGCAATCCTACGAGTTCAATATTTCAAACGTTTTTTAAAAGGTAAAAACTAACCAATATTGTACAACTGTTAAATTGTAAAAATGCTTGAGGTTTGGTCAATATTTTTTTTTTTGTATAAATTGCAATCTCTTCACTACTCAGTTAAGAATTCATTTTGACATACCAAAAATTCGTTGGATGCGTTTAAGGAGTGCGATGAAGATTCTTATGTGCAGAAGTAAAAGCATGAAAAATGTTGTGGCTTAAAACAAGCATTTTGATTATTTCAAATAAGATCGTTTAAATATTTCATGATTTAGTATTAATTTGTTTAATAATTTCCGCCCCTGTGTTAAGGAAAATGATGAGCGATGGTGTGGTTATTTGCGTTAGAGTTCTGAAAATATTAATATTATTTTATTAGTGGCAGATTAAAGTACATTAAAATATATTCAGTATCATATAGTATTATAATGTTTGATGAAGCAATATGATATATATATATACCATATAATTTAACGTTTTCGTTATTGAGTTGTAAAATAAGATTAAAAATGTAGAGTAAATTATTCTAAAAGGTTGTTTGCAGAGTACTAAGTAATTTCATAAATAAATATCACCAAACGCAGAACTTTATTTTACATACTCAATGATCCTTGTATATTAAAAATATTAATTTTGACCCACCATAAAGAGGATTTATGTTCATGAGGTTGAGTTGCTTTATTATGGAATCAAATTAATTGGCATTTATTGTTCCAACCTTTCTTGATATAACAGTTGGTCTGTTTGTAATGTTCGTTGTCCTTTGACCATAACCATTATTTAAAAGCATAAATATATCGTAATAGAACTGAAATAATTCTCACTTTTCTTCATACTACCCTTCCTCCAAACTGTGTATAAGTTAAAGTTACGATAATCAAATCCAACCGTAAATTTTATAAAACAATTAAAACAATTGCACACCTTCGACATTTCCATATGATGTGTCTATTAAAATTCTGATTGAATGGCACTTAAAACTTTTGAAATAAAGTACACAAGCAAACGGAGAACAGTTGCTCTTGTCACCAGAGAGGCGAAATATTGCAAGGTTACAAAAAAGATTTTCATATTTAGTCCCTGATTGGTAAATCCAGGTGCAGGACACATATATACCTTTAGGATTTATTTAATTTGTTGGCAATGAAATCCGTTGTAGTACAGGACATTTCAAAAAATGAAATTTCACCACAATCAACAATTTAATTTGGCGAAATATTTGATTTAAAACTTAATATGGCCTCAATTATCAAAATAAATGATAACGTGTTTTTTATCAATATTTTATGAGCTAAAAACATAGCCGATTTCTAACAAAACTCAGGTCCTACAACAAAATGCAGAACTTAGGATGCTAATATTGTAATTTTACGCCCAGCTTCCTATTTGAATTTGAACGTACCAGAACTTTTTCTGTTTTTGTTCAAATATATACCGCCATGCGCTCCCATGAACAAGCTCTGACTATTGATGTTCTTCCAAATGATCTGCTTAATACTCTCTTGGACTTTGGTAGGCAAGTCACATCCTCACATTAGCAGCAGTATAATTGGGGTCGTTGAATTGTTCGAAATAATAATTATTACGAATGCTTCATCCTCACGAACTTTTGGTGAATATGTTCTTTAGAATATTTAAATACTTTCTCTTATTTATTATTTCCTCAATAAATTGCATACTACCCATTTGTAAGTGTGGAAAGGTCCATGTACGTTGACGAATACACTTTGGCCTTTTTTTTAGACATTGAGGGTGCATTCAACAATGTTGACTCGGACGCTGTAGTTAAGGCTCTTAGTTATCTCCGCCTGGGGCAGGATCTTGTCAGTTTTATAGAGCTTGTACTTAAGTCGAGGATATTGACCTTCATAGTGGGGGCCTTACACTGTCAGAGAATCTACAGAGGTACTCCGCAAGGCAAGGTTCTATCTCTACTTCATCTAGAACCTTGCAGTCAACTTACTTTCGAGGGGCTGGAATCCTCTGGTAATGACGCCATAGCTTACGCTGATGACATTGCCGCCGCTGCGTCGGGAATATGTCCGCAGACGTTGTGGGATAAATTGAACTTGGCGCTGTCAACCGCACTGGACTGGTGTGGGATTTTGGTTTGTCTATTAACTCCTCCAAGACCGATACGATTCTATTCAGTAGGGGGTATAAGATTCCGACCTTTTCCCCTTCTAGCATATGCGGGATCAGACTCACGTTGAGTCCCGGGGTTAAATATCTGGGCCTGATCCTCGATCCCCAAACTCAACTGGGGGAGAATTCGGCAGCAGAAGCACGTAAGGCTGCCTGTGGCTGCTTACAGATACAGTAGGGCGGTTGGAGCCAGATGAGGTCTTCGTCCGAGGATAATGCACTTGATATTTTGCAGTTATCGAACCCACCCTTCTATATGGCGTTGGTTCTGGTGGACTGCTGTGAACAAACAACATAACGCTAGACTTCTTGATAAGGTCAGAAGATCTGTGGCCATTTATATAACAGGTGCTCTGCGCACTATCCTCACAAAGGCATTGTTCGCCTTCTCGTCAGGCAGGCAGCTAAGATTGCTACGACGAGACTTACCTCCCGGTATCCTATTCAATCGACGTGGGTATGAAACTTGCCTCGGTCAAGTCCGCCATTGCCTATCCTGGGTCAATGAGGAGTTCTGCTCCACCGCTAGGCTCACTTGGCCCTTATGGATAGAAGGCGTACCAACCAATTACTTGGACTTGGTCGTGGCATTATCTCACTTACAGTGGCCATGCTTACAGGTCATTGTGTTATGGGTAAACACGCCGAAAGAATGTAGGAAGAAGAGACTGTTATCCACTTTCTTTGTCAGTGCCCATCTCCTGCTAGGAGTAGATATAGGTTATTTGGCTCTCCGTTTCTTATCAGCTTAACGCAGCTATCATCTATTGACGTCGTTTATTAGACTTTCTGGCTGGTTTTCCGGCGTGGGGTAATCGTGTTTTTGTTGTGCAGCTCTTGCGCTGACCGATTCTTCGTTCCTCGTCACCGGCCTTTGGTAAAACTTGGTTAGTACAGGGACTATGTCCACCTGTGGCGTCACGAACGGGCCGCTATGTGTGCTCAAGTGTCTTTTGTAAACAGAAGCTACCATCCGACCTGACCTAACCTAATCTGTTTATTTAGATCGAGCTCTTCATTCGCCATGTAAAACTTTAAATTCGGATGCGATCCACCCACACAAAATGGCAACAGATAGATCTTTCAAACAGATAAAAAATTTAATAATTTGTTTTATTTAAATTGAATTATTTGAATTTGCTTAATGAGGGACCCTACATAAAGATATTAATTATTACGAATGAGCTGACTGAGGTCGTATGATTGGTGTAGTGCAACAGGCCAGAGTTTTCGGATCTGAGTTTTGAATCCACGACCCAATAGACTAGCAGTCTACCCACTAGAAAATCAGAAAGAGAATTGAAAAATGTATACAAAAACGGAACTTATCCAAGCATACCATAATTTACCAATTTTAGTAACACGCATAAGCTCTT
>QOCX01005593.1:0-12614 GCA_005959815.1 Sarcophaga bullata | reverse complement strand
GTAAGGTCGTAATCCTGACTGCAGGATTTAAATGATAAAGTATATACGTTTTTAAATAGAAATATTTTGAAAACACAATCGATTTTGCTTGCTAGTGTATTTCATGTAGAAATATTAACGATTACAACATGTTTCCCTATTTACCGTAGAGTCGAATTTTGTCGATTTAAATACGATAGCAGACAATGGAAAGCTTTTGGCAGCATTTGTAATATTTTACCTTTTAATAGATACATACATACGTAGACACATTCATACATGCATATTTGTTTATGTAAATTTATGTACGTCAAACATTTATGTTACATTGTATTATATGCCTATGTGTGTGTGTGTGTGTGTACATCGGCACATTTATTAGCTTTTATTAACTTTATAGCATAAAAATTAGATGTGCTCTACAGAAAAATAGAAAAAATAAAGAAACATTGAGGACAGTGAGGCTGATAGGCATACAATATTTTTAATTGGATGCTGATTTAATAAGCCGTAGCATTTTAATTAGTTTCATAAAAAAAAAACAAAAAGCACATGATTATTGATGTTGTTTTTAATTAAGCAAAAAAATAAAATAAACAATAAACATTAAAAGTTATCTCCACACCCACGTTATGAAATTATAATGAAAGTTTTACAGATACAGCAACAGGCCTATTTACCATTTGATATGTGACTTCAAGAAATCAAATTTTCATATTCATTTAAAGCTTATTACGTTCCATATTTAATTAGACAATCTTAGAGTGAGCGATGATGATAATCAAATACGTTTGATATTTAATTGGGCATAATGGTTATTTAAAGCATTCAATTAAGGGTTAAATTTATTACCGCTAAGGTGTCGAGGTTAATTAGGAAATTATGAATACAAGGTCATCCTTTATTTATCGCCTAAATAGTCATGCTTTGGAAAATTTTGTAACATTTCACAGAAATAATCAAACGAAGGCAAATTACTGCAGACAAAACACATTATCTACATTCTCTTATAAAAATAAAAACAAACACATAAAATGCTGTGCATAATATCTGAAGGCTTAAACCCATCACCACATATTAACTCTATCAGATGGTGTTGGAAACATCCTTCCTTTGCGATGTGCAAACACTAACATCATTGCAGATCAATTAACAAAATTTGCCGGCAGTTTGCCGATTAAATCACCAGTGCACTCTGTTCTACTCCAACAACAACTTAATTTTTTGTTATACTTATTCGAAATGCCTCTGATCATCTAATAAAGCAGAGGAGCAGAGCTAATGACAATAAAGCACAATGTTAATATACTGACCGAATCCGAACTATGGACAATCCGGCAATTGTGGGCAGGACATTAGTATAACGATTATATCGTACATAATTGGTCATTACAACCTTAAGTTAGAATTACGACCTAGTTTCTCACACCATCCATGTTGGGGGTGTTAATTTTATACACGAATGGCGGGACCTACTATTTAAAGTCTACACCGAACGACTGATATTTGAGAAACATTTTCATGACAATTTCATCTACTCTCAGGGTACTTGCCATAAGTCTGCTGAAAAGAAGTCACCAAGGAAATATCTTTAAATTGTTGGTGTTGTTCGAATGTTTGTTCCCGGGTTTGAACCGTGGCCTCAAGTCTAATAAGCCAACATACAACCTGTTAGACTACGGCAGCTTCATGCTGTTAATATCGTGACCCAACCTGTATTATCGGCAATCCTGTAATTCTAGGAATACATTAATATATCGATAACGTTATAGTTCCTAAAACTTTCTGCAAAGAACATTAGACTTTAGAATCCCATTGTGATCTGAAGAAGATCCAGTGGAAACCTTGCGATTTATACCGAAGACTTCTTTCCATGGCCATTTTGATAGCATCACTATTACTTTTGAGAAAATTGTTTAATTGGACAGCCAGGTTACGTCGCATCGACATTTGTCCTTCACTCTAAGAATGTAGTGGAAATGAATGTCATTCAAAGAATTTCACGTCAAAGCGATCTTATCTCATTTCTGATGAACTGGATCTGGTCGGCACGGAATTAATTATACTGCTCTTGTTTGCAGCAGTAACGTAACGTAATTAAATATATTACACTCTGCTGGGCTTTTATGGATAAGAAAAATCAGTGGCTGTCTTCTGCGTTAAATTGCGTGGCCGTCCATTGTACAATTGCGATTCTTACAAGGCATTCTCCTTTCTGAAGGCATTCGGGTAGACTTAGCCTTCCTACGGCTATCTTTTGCAAGACAAAACTTTCTTTCTGTTTTTGCCTTGAGGGGCCGCAGATTCTTAACTCTCATTTTCTACTGTCCTTCCAGGATCTCGTAAATAAATATTGAATTGGTTTCCTACACCGTGTGGTACTTACTTTGGAAAACTGTTGAAAATTATTATGAACAGACCACAGTCTTATTCAAACCCAATGTCATAGTGAACTTATTAAGTTTTTATAAAGTAAAGTTTGCATCTTTCAATTGCCAGTTGACAGTTACGTCTTTGTAGTCGATTTACCACGTATAGTCGTCCCAAATGACAATCAGTTTTCTGAAACAGATTCAAATAATGTGCCGAATTATCAATTCGATGTTGTTTTTGATCGTTTAAAGGACCGTGTTGTTTAAATAGATTGCATAGCCTTTAATGGTTATACATACATGACCTGTGAATAACTTATTTCTTTAATATCTTTGAATATCTGAGCTATATCGGATCAACTTCACTTGGTGGACATTCAAAATTATTTTATGGACTTTACTGAGGCTTTTGTGGTGAAATCCTATTTGGCATTTCATTAGGGATATTGTCCTTCCTGTTTATTTCATCTCTTATGCACTTAGCAATGCGCTTCTTAAAAGTTGACTTTCCTAATGAATATACATACCGTTGTCTAATAAAGTAGTGTGTTAGCTCGTGTCCGTGGTTCAAACCCCAACAGATATTTTGAACAAAACGATCATCTCAGTCTTCTGGCGAAAACTTTAGGAATTAAGAAAGTTATCAAGAAAATTTTCGTAAAAAATGTGTCGTTAGCAGTTGACTTCAAATTCTAGGATAAAATTAACAAACATAACATATAAGGTGGTGTGAAGCTAGGTGGCAATACTGACTATGGATTGTAATGATTGTAATTAAGTAAGTCAGTAAAGATCAAAACCAATGCTTTGTGAATACAAGAGATTCCTTTTAAAGCATTTTCTTGAAAGCAACAAAAGCTGCTTCACTTAAGCAGCTCGAAAGCACAAACTAATGGACCGGCGGCATAAAAATTTGTCCCCTTGTCTTTTGAAGGTTAAGATTATTTAAATATCAAGTGATTTATTACTGTCAATGCCATTTATGTATGTGTTAGGCCTACGAACTTTTCAGTCCAACTGACGCATCCATCAAACAAGGCTGTTTGAACGAAAGTCTCAGAATACAAAAAACGCTGTAGAGGCAGTATGTGTAATGAAGATGCTTAGGTTGCCGATATCTTTTTATATTTCATTATGACTAATTGCACGAGATTTTGTTAAGCCTGTGAATAATTAATGCTACGGCATAATTCAACATAACAAATACTAGTCAAGTAATATCTTGCTTATGCTCTTCTAAGATGAGTATTTCAGCGGAACCATACATACAACCCTGACAACACCAAAAAATTTATTTAAAAATTCATGAAACCAGCTACTAATATCTGCTACTTTTTTGTTGTTTTTAATATACAACTTTCCTTATTATTTCCTTAGGATATTAGCTGTTAGAATGACATGAATTTGTTGAGTAAATTATGCATATATTGCCTCTTAGTTAATGTTACCTAAACTTTTGAAGCATATGCGAATGAACCTTATTTTTATGTAAGTTCTACTCTCTCTCTCTTCTCTCTCTCTCTCTCTCCTTCTCTTCTCTCTCTGTACTGTCAAATATGTTCTACACACATTCTGGGTCTACTTTAAAGTCATTGACCTTGAAATATTATAGCAGATGATTACACGTATGTAAGTGTATCAGATGCAGCTACATGGTACGTATACATAGACATACTCTAGCCTTTTTTTACCTAAGTAATGGATAGAAAAATTAACGCCATTGCGATTAATTATTCACGAACATTTTTGGAGAAAGTAATTTGTACACTTTTGTACAAAGTAATCCAGTAAAGGGGTTAAAGGAATTTACTCATAATAAATTAGTTTGGCTGTATTATTATTCCCCAGATAGTTACCCTATGCTGATGTTAAATAAATCTACCTACCCTACAGAAAGCTTAAATATTATCAATAATACAAAAGCCTATGTTTAGAAACGACAACAGCAAATATCGAAAGCTAAAATGAAATCCAACATCATCAAACATACTTTTTCCATCAAACATACTTTTTTTTGATACATCATCCTTGTATAGGCAAATCCACATAAAGAATCCTTATATTGTATAAGTAAGTACATGAGTTTTGTTTTTTATTTTTTTATTTGTTATTTTGTTTTTGTGAAAATATATTTGTCTGTGTAGGTGTTTGTGTAACTCTTAATAAAAATTTATATTCGTATCTCTATGCTATACCCCACTGTAGTGATGTGGTTTTAAATTGAAAAATGTAGACAAATTAACTCTTCAACATTAAAAGAGAAATGAAAAGCTCTTAGCAAGTGTTATAAATGACTTTCGCCACAAAATGTCAACGTGCCAAATATCCTTTAAGCCCCATTGCCCTATCATCTCGCCTACACTGTCCCATTAAAGTCTTCTGTCTTCTGTATTCTGTTCTGTTGTTTTTTTAGTACAATACTGTACAATAAACCAGCAAATATCTACCATTTTAAAGTCTGTAATTCAAATACTCACACAAGCACACACATTCATACATACATACGTACATGCATTAACACTGTAAACCATGACTTTCAGTGAACCAACCATGTTGGCTAGTTTTTGCCTTTGTTGGATACTCAAGAGAAAACATTTGTTATGGTACTCTAGCATTTAAGAAGAAAAAAAATAACAACAACAACAACAACAATCAAAAAAATCTGAATGGCTGTAGAACAAAAGTTGTATAATGGCAACCAAAATACAGGCAACATGAAATTCTTTGGTGGTATTAAATAAAACAAAACACAAACAAAACAACAACAACAATAGTTTGCCAAACTAAAAATTATCAGGGAACTGAAATTTTATTTTATGGAGGAAAACAACTGTGCACTCTATATGCCAACAAATTTTCCAGCAGGAAGGAGTCAGAGGAAATAAAATTTGTGGCGGTCAATCACCAGTTGTTTAGTTCAGGCAAACTAATCAGTCATCTTCGAAATTTTATTCAGAAGTATGAGAAGGCGCCGTAGGCTAGTAGGTATTGTGCTGGTTCAATCCCCAGCTCAGATATCAACAAGACGAAATAAAAAATATTTTTTCGGCAACTTCAGGCAAAAACTGTGAGAGTTAATAAAATTTCAATGAAAAATTCATCAAAAATCTATCATTCGGAGTCGACATCGAACTGTAGGTCAAAACTGAATCGAGCCTTTAGTCCAGTGATAAAGCTCTGCTCGATCGAAACAAATGTTAGACCGAACGGACAAGGTCTATCCATAAAATAATTTTGAATTTCCGTAATGTGAAGTAGATGGGAATAGCTGAGATTGCAAAAATATTAAAGTAAAGTGCTGTTCACATGTCATGTACAACTATTGCAGGGTATGCGACTTGATCAAATTGGAAGCTGCGTGGCGACTGCACAATCGTTAAAAACAACATCGAATTGGTAATACGGAATATTATCTTGAATCTGTTTCTGTAAAATACTTGTCGTTTGGAAGGAATACACATGGTAAATCAACTACAAGGACGCAAAGCAACTATCTATTGGCAATCAGAAGATTGCAAGCTTTACTTTATAAAAACTCGATAAGTCCACAACAAAGTTTGGTTTGAGTACGATTGTGGCCCGTAGAGAGAGTAATCGTTTCAAACAGTTTTTTAAAATCTCCAAATGCAAGCAATATGACAAACGGTGTATGGTGTTCAGTAACGATTGGAAGACCAATTGTGTGTTCCACACATGAGCATTGTTGGTGAAGTCCAGATTGTTTACAAACATTCTCTAATAGGAAACCAATTCAATATTTATATACGAGACCCCAGTCAAGGGCATAGAGAAAATGAGAATTAAGACCCAGGAACACCTCAAGGCAAATGCAGAACTTTGATGCATAAGTTGAAGGGCAATTTTGTTTTTGTAAAATATAGTCGACGGAATGCCATGGCTAGCATTTAAAGAGGAGAATGGCTTGTAAGAATCCATTCAGTTTAAGGCTAGAAGACTGTCACTGCTTTTTTTTTAGACCAGCAGAGTGTAGTAATATTGCAATTACTCATGTTAATCTCTTCTATTAGCCTTGCTTTGTCAATCTTATGCTTTTATTTTACACAATACCGGCCTAGTTATTTCCGACAATAATTTTTCGTTCTATTTGTTTTTGCAAGTACTTTCCCCGTTAACATTGCGCCACTCCATGCACATTCCTATCAATTTTTCGCTTGTGTATCTCAAACCAAGAAATTGTGTATGCCATTCTTATTGAAATACAGAAACAAAAACACCGAATGTAGAATGACATTCAAGTAGTAGACAATTCGAGTGCCATCTAGAGACTTGATAACATTAATAAAAGCAACAACAACAACAACGACAACAACAACAATAAAAGTAATAAAAATTATGTATACAAATACATATGCAAATAAACACTAACAATCCACCGCATATGTGGCAAGTATTACTTACAACTATAAATGGCAACAACTACCATTGGGTGTTAATTTAATTTTTTTTTTTTTTGTGTGTTGAACCACAAATTAAGAGCTTCTCATCAGCACTTTCATTAAACTGACCGCCAATGACCAGATAGTTGTAATAAAATAAACGTGTGTGTGAAGATAAATTCGAATTTCAAAATCCAAAATGCAAACACAAGCACTTTTGATGATCACGAAGCAATATTTAAATACATTCGGTCAGAAAATTTTGGTTTATCCATTACATTACAAATAATGAATTAAAAATGCTGTAATGTCTGTTGTGGCAGACCATGTCCTCTAAAATAACTGACAATTTGTTGTCAAGAGGTTACAAATTAAGACCGTCATCTTCAGCGGAGATGTATGCTGATAAATTGTTTTGCAGCCAAGATGGTGTTGTCTTAGCTTGATGATCCCAAAGTTCGATGATGATCCTTTTCTATCTGCAAAATCAGTTCATTCGATTTGTTCGATCGATAAAGAAAATTCTTCTAAGCAAGCTATCAGTGTGCTTCATCAAAAACTCATATTTCTTCCAATGCTGTTGTAAATAAATGTCTGAATGTTAATAAACTCATAGGCTTTTGTGAGAAATTTATCGAAAAGCTATTATTTTTCGCCGAATGTTTGATGTGACAGCTTAGAGGACTTGAGGCGAACTCGTCGTAGCATATTAGACGACAGCCTGTGGTTCAACCCATGACTAAGATATCTCGAATAAAAATTAAATGTGAAAAAAATATTTCTTTCGGCAACTTCCTCTCAGCAGTCTTTTAGCAAAAACTCGAAGAGCAAATAAAATTCCACGAAAAGTTTAAAAAAAAATCTGTCGTTCGGAGCTTAAACTGTTTAAGATGTGGTTCAATAAGGAGAACCATAACATTTCTATAGCGACCTAGATCAGTCTCGTGTTCATCTTCCAGTGAATAAACTGCTTAGAAAAACTGGATGTGTGAAAGACCGACACAGATCGGTCTGTCTAAGCACACTTCAAGTCATATTTCTTACTTAATTGATCATTGCAAGCCTTTTGTCAGGATAACGATCTAATTTCTCATACCACTTATGTCGCGTGTATTAATTTCATACATGAGCTGCGTCAAATTAAACGTTTGCCGCAATAAACCGATTGTGGTATGAGATCCTGTTGAAACCAAACATCGTTCAAACAATCGCTACAAAAAAATCGGTTATCATGATGTGATAGGTATCTCCATTGACCGTAATGGTTACTTTGTTCTTATTTTCAAAGAGATATTGGCCACTGATGCCTCCGCTCCTTAAGCTGCATCAAACTGTCACTCGTAATAGGTGCATTGGCTTCTGTAACACCACGTATGGGTTTCTGAGCATCAACTACGGCAATTTGCTTATTAACGTACCCAGTATTAAAACGAGCTCATCCGAGAACATGACTTTTTTCATGCAGTGTCTCGTTGGTTCATCAAGCGAAGAGGATGGTCATGCGGATTCAACTCTTGCATCAATTGAACTTTGGAAGCCGTCATACTGAAATCGTTTTGCAAAATTCGTGCATGAAATGTTCAATTGCGAACAATGACATGTTAGTGTTGGTGGCCTCTCAGGCATAGTCTAAGCCACAGATTCGATATTTTCTGGCGCATCAATAATGAAACCAGTTTTGCGAAATCAGTTTCCTTCCCTTTGAATAACATTTTTGAGCAATTTCCGACCAATTGTATTCATTTTGGAAACAAATTTCCAATGAATCCCAACGTTACTCAAGCGTAAATGGATTCATTAGGTTCAGTGGACATAACATACGGAATTTTGTGACAGAATTGAATAACATAAGTATTGCTAGGTTCGAAATAACTGATGGTTCAAATTTGAATCGATAGATGGCCCATCCTACAGAGCAGCCCCAATCTGCTGCTGGTGTACTGTAATATTGCCATAAAGCTGTCGTTATTGATTGTAGAACACCCTCCTTTTTGCGACAAGGTGAATGGCAGATGTAGCTAATGGATAGACAAAGTGTCGATATTAGATAAATACCGGACAATAATGCACTCTGACATGTTCTTGCTCAGTCTATATCAGTTGGTTGCTCGATCGGAAACCATGTTATAATTCTACTCGATGAGGCCCTAGTTTAGCATCTATATTGGCATTGAGCATTAGAGATAGGCCACACGCATGTATTAAAGCTGTTGTCAGTCGACACCTGAGCAATAAAGTCTCAACTGAACATTCATAATGGTTGTACCCATTACTAGCTCTTTAGTTCGTACACGATTACCATTTGGGGAGCGCATGATTGGTCTGAATTAAATTGTACGTCTATAAACTTATATTGTGTCGACCCAGTCTTTAATTACAACACAACATTGAGTGGTGAGCCACGCCGAGCATGATAGGCACATTTTATATTCCAGATCTGGCACCATCTCGTCGCCATAAAACAACGGCAGATTTGTTTTGAGCAACTTGTTCATGCCTTTTTGCCAGAAAATCTGCTAAGAGGAAAGTTGCCGAAGAAAATTTTTTATGTTTTAGTTGGTGATGTCTCAATGACCTGGGGTTTGAACCGGAGGAGAGCGGCTATACAACAAGTGATATGCCATATGTCTGAATTCATTATCTTAATCCAACAACATGGTTTACTGATCTGATTATTAAAGCAAGACGATTGCTTTAGTATCATTTCAATTCTTTCTCTCCATATATGTCAAACTTATATCCTAGTCACTTTTCGTATGCAAGAATTTAGCAAGAAAATAATGTTTCATCTAGCAATTTTATATTACGCAAACCAAACAAAATATTTGACAAAAAAAATTAGAGTTTGTGTGATATATTTTCGCTATAGTTATAAATCGCAACCATAGATAGGCAAATCAATAGAACAATCGAAATTTATTTTCATACCGCCTTATTAAAATTGTGATTGGTGAGTGTGAGAGAATAAAGATGACATTTTATTTATTTTTCTTATTGTTTTCAGTTTCAAAACACAATATCATTTGATTTTTCGGTTAGCGCAATGCTAATATATATAAATAAGTGCCTCTTAAATTAAAATATTTTATTATACGAAACATTTATTCCTATTCTGTCGTTAAAAAGTTCTATATATTCAAAAATTCGAGAGAAACAGAGAATATAGTTAATATACATGAAGGAGCGCATCTAAAATTAAAGTTATATTCTGCATTAATAATTTTTAAATTTTTTACTCCATTATACGAACAATTAGACGCAAAAGCAGAAATGAATATCTGTTAGTTCGTATATGGGAAAATCAAAGAAAAATAAAACGAAAACATAAAAGGAAGCGAGCGAGACGGCAACGTAGTTAACCTCCACACGGCACTATGAGTAAAAATACAAATAGTTTTCAGCTGGAGCATCCCCAAGACTTTGGTTTTGCTGTTCGAAGAACACATGGCCACAATTGTGTGTGTGTGCGGAGAGGAGTGCGCACCACCACGAAAGACAAATAGACAATTAAATATATTTATTGAGTACACAAAAATTTCACCTCACTTAATTTTCATGTCAATATTGTATGTAAATATGCAACAATGAGTATTGAGAAGATTTAAATGAGAGCCGCTTTATTATATAATAGAGAAAATAATAATACGGAGAGAGAGAGAGAAGAGACCCCCAAAGCTATGAATCTTAGAGAAGACAATGTTGTAGTAATACAAACTTAAAGGATAAAAGAAACAAAAAAAAAACGCTTAAAAATGGCAAACAACAGCAGATAACATTAAGCCCGCATAACAAAATCCAATAAATCAAAAGCGCAGGCTTCAATCTGCAACATACATACATAGACAGGCATTAAGTGTGGAACATATTATGATGGCTGTGAGAGGAAATTTTGAACAAAAAGGATGCTTCTGTGGTGCCAGTGAAAACAGTTGTTTTTTAGACGTTGTGAGTTAAAGTTGTGTTTTTGAAATAACATACTCAATATTGTTTTCCTTTTTTCTAAATCGTAAGAGAAAAAATTTAAAAAAAAAAATTCCAATAAAGCCTTAAAAATTATTTCCGAATTGAAAAAAAGCAAAAAAAAATCGAAATCAAAATTTTAAGGCCTCTTTTAAGAACCGAAAATCAAAATGAAATTTTTAAACTAGAAAACCAAAAAAAAAAATTTTTTTTTTTACAAAATAAAAATAAATTAAGGCGTGGTGTTGCTATTGTTTATAAGAAAAAACAAATTTTTTTTTAAATAATTTTTGTTGCTAAAAATCAGATAAATTTCTGTATTCTTGCAAGTGATAAAATAAAAGAAGAAGAAAAAAAGAAATAAACAAACGGCTTTAAAACAGAATTTGTTGGATTATAGACAAATAAACAATCATGGATTTGCGTCCCTTGACATATGACGAGATGTGCCAAATGGAATTAATGCACACCGGCTCAAATTGTGGTGTTCTAGCTGGTGATATACATCACCATCATGCCTCCCCAAATCTACACAATACTACAATAGACTCAGTAGACGTATCGGGCCAGACAACGCTGACAGCGGCGCCTACCTCACAATGCCAAAATGAGAATGCAAACAGCATGAACACAACCACCGCAACAATGTTGCCAATTATGGTAATACCCACATCAATGATGCCACCTGGTACACATCTTATAACAACAACACCAGCAGCAATGGCTGCAGCAACAGCAGCAGCTACAAATGCAGCTGCTACACCCTTAAATGAAAGCGATTTTAGTAATAATGACTTACAAAGGCAACAGCAATTTTCTCTAAGTGCAGCAGCAACAGTGGCAGCAACAGCGCAGCCTACACACTTTTATCAATTGCAACCCACTCACATATTGGCCACAGCGGCGCCGACAAATACAGAATTTACTTTAGGCTCTGCCCCAACTACGGCTTTATTTTTGCAGCCTACAGCACAGCTGGCTGCAAGTAATACGTCACCACCAACACTCAGCCTGAACAGCATCCACATAACACACAGCAGCCTTTGACACAACAACAACAGATTCCACAACAGTGTGTAAATATCCTGTATGCGGGCACACTTACCAAAACCCCACATACACAAACTCAAATGCAACTGAATGCTGCAACAACCCCCTTAACGCGTGCGGCCTTAGAATGTTCAACGTTACCGCGTAATTTCCAGGCAAAATCTCTTAATGGTGCTGGTGTCCTTAATGCATCCCAGGATGAAAGTGATTTTGAGGGCAGTGAATGTGGTGCTAGTGTATCGACAACCACCTGCATACCACACTTTCGTTTTGGGGGCTGTGGTGTTATACTCCAGCCAGCACAAAATTTCAATCAACAACAGCATCAGCATCAGCATCAGCATCAACAGCCCCAGCAACATGGTGGTGAGCCTCAGGTTATAGGCTGTGCTTCATTATCTCATATGATGGGTTCATTTGCTTCCGCTGCCGGTGATGCCATGCATTCAGGTAGTCGCAATTTGGCTGGCACTTTAGGACGCAATCGTCGTTCTCAATCCTCCTCCACCACAGCGGCAGCAGATGGCATAGCGACACAGACCCCAAAGCGTGTCTCATTTAAAGGTGTCGATATGCCATCATCCATACCACCACTACCACCCTCAGCGGAAGAGCTACAAATGCTGGATGCAGGCAATCATCACGGTCCAAATATGGATGCATTTAATAATTGTTCGTACATGAATTTTGATAATTTCATGGATTACCAGGTAAGCGAGCTTAATACAGCCGACGTAGGTAAAAATATAATTAAAAAATATTATGCATAAAGGGTTGAATATTTTCGTTGGTTGGATTGATAATGGAAAAATGGAAATTTAATAACATTTTCAATGCAATATGAAGAATATAAAAA